>CAUYLG010013787.1:0-54788 GCA_963573385.1 Cacajao melanocephalus
AAAACAGCTGCGCCGGCCAAAAGAGTCGCTGGCGACATGTGTGGCTCCTCCGCCGGGAATCTCCCAGTTTGTGGGCCACAGAAATTCGTCTGAAATTGCAGCGTCCACTCACTCTCTGTGCTTTCACTGGGAGCTACAATCGTGAGCTGTTGTTAATCGGCCATCTTGGATCTCTCCCGCGATTGATTTTTAAAAAGCCACTAAAGGGATAAAAAGGCATACCAGGATGTACAAGAAAATACATTTATCCAAAAAGATGCCATATCTAGATAATCTAATAGAAAAATGCAGAAAACTTAGAAAGATATTTGACAATAGAGGATTATCTAAATGTCCATTATATGTGAAAAACCACTCAACTTCTTTAGTCATCAGAGAAGCACAAAACCATGATATGATATACTAAGCATACTCTACTTAAAATTTAAAAACACAAAACTACCAAGTACTGGCAAAGATGAGGAACATGTGAAACTTATATGGAGAGTCTGTGGCAATGTAAGTTGGTAGAACCACTTCGGAAAACTGACATTTTCTACTCAAGCTGAATTTGCACATGCTAGATGACCCAGATATTCCCTTTCTAGATAAACATAGCCAACAGAAATGAGTACATCTGAACTATAAGACCTGCTAAAAGAATAGTCACTGCAGCATTATTTGTAATATGCCCAAACCAGAAGCAACCCAAATGTCTGTTGACAAATAAATAAATAAATAAATACATAAATGGTGGCTACGCATGCAGTGAGATACTTTGAATAAATGAAAATTAATAAACTACAGCTACATACCACAATATGGATGGATATTATGAGCATACTGTTGAGTAAAAGAAATTCGTCAAATCAGAGCACTCTACTGATGACATGCACACAAAGTTCAAAAACAGGCAAAACTAACCTTCAGTGACAGAAGGCATGGTAGCATATACCTTTGTGGAGTGAGACAATTAGGAACTGAGAGAAGGTATGAGTAAAGGCTTCTTCAATAATGATGACATCATGTATTTTGATCTGCTTGGTGGTTACAGAAGTGTGGCCACTTTCTAAAAATCAATTGAGCTGTATACAATAGTTCCTCCTTAATTACGTTTCATGTTCCATGTTTCAGTTACCCAAACAACCACAGTCTTAAAATAGATGTGTAATTGTAAGATATTTTGGGATAAAGATCATATTCACATAACTTTTAATACAGTTTATGTTATGCTTGTTCTATTTTACTATTATTGATAATCTCTTACTGTGCCTAATTTATAAGTTAAACTTTATCACAGGTGTGTGTGTATACACACACACCTATAAATAAAGAAAAAATAGTTTAATATTGGGTTCAGTACCACCTGCAGTTTCAGGCACCCACCGGAGGTACTGGAATGTATTCTCCGAGGATAATGGGAGGGCTATGTATGTACTCATTATCTGTGTACCTTTCTATACATATATACTATTTCCACTAATTATTTTTAAAGCAGGAATTGAAATATTCTTCAAAGCAGAGAAGCGGTATGCAGGATTGCAGAAGCACCTTGTAAACTGAGTGGCTACATTTTAGTCAAAAACTTTAGACTAAAGCTACATTGCCTGAAGCCTTGTCCTATGAAACAGACACTGAAGAAAATAGAGATAAGAAACTGCATTAGTGTCAAAAGTAGCATTTAACTGGGGCTGGCTTATTCCATAGGGAATAACAAAAAACTGTTCTCCTAAGCTGATATGACAGGATAAATAGTATCACAGACATTCTGCTCGCAGTAGCTGACTCAACAGCCCAGCCTGACAGATTTACAATGGAGAACTGAATCCTGAGATCAAAAACCATGTGCTCTGTTTGGGGCTTGATGACCTACAGTATACACTGAAACCCTTAAATCAACAGGTTTATGGCATTTATGGTGAACCACTCTGACGGGTCTGCTTCATCAAACAAGCCTTGTCTTGAATCTGAGCTCAGCTAAAAGCTAGGCTATCAAAGGCAAGCATTTACTAACATGAGAGGAAAAATGCTCCATTTTTGTTCAAATACTTAATGGAAATCTTTCTTGGGCTTTTGGGGTAAAGAAAAAAAAATGTATAGAGATGTTTATAATCTTTAAGACCTAAAGTGCTAGAAAAGACTTATTCAGTGATTCCATACCTCCTGCTAATACTACCATAGTACGTAGAATTCTCAGTATTTGTCTGGGTGAGATCAAATTGGCTCACCGAATACTACTTACTTGGGGGACAATTACATATATGACTGGATAGAACTATCAAATTTTGATGCTCTATAATAGTGTCTCTTAAACCATTTTGACTAAAAGCCACGGCGAAGAATTACCACACACACCCACACACATTTTATAACATGGCTCTGTGCACAACCACACTACAAAGTTTCATGAAATATTCACTCTTTCTACTTATTATACAATCAGATGTAGTCTCTTCTATTTTATGTTACTTTATGACATTTTCTTTCTTACTAATGTTGGTCATAACCAACCGAATTGAATTGAACCCATGAATTGGTTGCAACACAAAATTTGAAAAAAAAAAAAATTCCTACAAAGAATCAAAAATGTTTAAATGCATGACTAGGCCTAAACTTTTTAAAAAATTTTTCACTGATTCTCAAAATTTGGTGAGCATAAGGATCCTCTAGGGTGCTTACTGAAAGTACAGATTTAACAGATCTGGAATGGGGCCTAGGAATCTGAATTTTTGTCAAGTATTCCAAATAAGGCCTATGGAGGTACACTAAAGATGGCAGTTTGAGAAGTGCATCCCTAATATTATCTTCAAACGAGTAAACTGAAGCTTAAAGGGGAAATAATTTGCTCAAGGACACATTTGTTAAGAGTCTTGGGACTAAAACCAAGTCTCTCAACACCCCTACCATCTTAGCAGGTAGCCAGTGACCTCCCTTGCTTGTTGTAATCCCTGCTGAGAAACTGACTGTACAAGAACATTAAAATTGGGCATTAGAAAAGAGAAACTAATAACACTGGATTTCCATCTTCAGAAGTGAGCTAGATCCAAGCCAAGGCCTGAGTACAGATAGCTCGGAACTTCTTATAGCATCCAACCAATACAGCAACAGAAATGCATTTAGTGCAACCATCCTTTTTATCATCAAACTTCACAGCATGGCAAAAATAATAATAATAATATTCTGGCCTTTCAGATACTCCCTGTTTATTCATTAGTTTTGGAAGGCCATCACATCTTTTCCGTTGGTTCATTTATTCCAACTGAAACCCTCATTTTCCTGCAAGTGCCAATGAAGCATGAATATCCAATGACTACCTGTTTTAAGAGATGAGTGGAAGAGAGTAGTATGGCAGCAATGATTTATTGTGATGCTTGATGCTTATTATTTGGGTTCCTGAAGTATACTATTTATCCCTCCTTACTGCAGGCCATTCACACTCACTGCCTCTCCTGCTGGAGTGCTCTTCTTGAGCAGACCCACATGGCTGGCTCCCTGACATATATCCCCAGGTCTCTGCCAATTCATCAGCCAGACCTTTCCTGGCATTCAGTAGGAAAGAACATGCTGGAGTCAGTCTCATGCCAACGCCTTTTTGCAGGACCACTAGGGGAATATTGCTTTCCGGATACTCTCTGGTTGGACCTGCTTGACACTGAAGACATATTTCATGAGTCAGTGCATTTACTAGAACTTTAAAAAATATTTAATAATGTACCATTATTATGGAGTCCGTATACTCATGACACTAGCCATCTAGTACAGGAGACAGACATTATTCAAATAAGCACATGACTAAATGTAAAAACACAACTGGAGTGTGTTACGAAGAGGTGCAAAGTCAACTTTACCAATGAATGGTGAAAAGGCCTTGTGATGGCTAATTTTTTGTCAACTTGATGGGCCACGAAGTGCCAGATTTTTTTTTTTAAATGGAGTCTCACTGTCACCTGGGCAGGAGTACAGTGGCACGACCTCAGCTCACTGCAACCTCTGCCTCACAGATTCAAGCGATTCTCCTGCCTCAGCCTCCTGAGTAGCTGGGATTACAGGCACCCACCACTATGCCCAGCTAATTTTATGTATTTTTTTGTAGAGACGGGGTTTCACCATATTGGCCAGGCTGGTCTTGACTCCTGATCTTGTGATTCGCCTGCCTCAGCCTCCCAAAGTGCTGGGATTATAGGTGTGAGCTACCGGGCCTGGCCAGTGCCCAAATATTTAAACATCATTCTGGGTATGTCTGTGAGGGTATTTCTGGGTGGAACTGACATTTGAATCAGTAGACTGAGTAAAGCAGATGGCCCTTCCCAAAGTGAGTGGGTCTCATTCATCCACCAAAGGCCTGAATAGAACAAAAAGGCTGAGTAAGGAAGAATCCTTCTATCTCTGAGTTGGGATATGCATCTTCTGCTGCCTTCTGACTCAGACTGTAACTTATACCATTGGCTTTCCTGGGTCTCCATCTTGTTAACGAGTCTTAGGACTTTTCAGTCTTCATAATGCATGTGTAGAGTGCAGTAGCACTATCATAGCTCACTGCAGCCTCCAATTCGTGGGCTCAAGTGATCCTTCTGCCTCAGCCTACCAAGTAGCTACAACTGCAGGTGTATGCCACCATACCCAGCTAATTTATTTCTTTTATGTTTTATAGAGATGAGGTATATTAGACTGTTTTCATGTTGCTGATAAAGACATACCCAAGACTGGGTAACTTATAAAAGAAAAGAAATTTAAGGGGCTCATAGTTCCACATGGCTGGGCAGGCCTCACAACTGTGGATGGCGAAATGCACATCTTACACGGTGGCAGGCAAGAGAGACTAAGAACCAATTGAAAGGGACCATGAAAACAGTATGAGGAAAAGTGCCTTCATGATTCAATTACTTCCCACCAGGTCCCTCCCACAACAGGTGGGAATTATGGGAGCAACAGTTCAAGATGAGATTTGGGTGGGGACACAGCCAAACCATATCACAGAGTCTCACTATGTTGCCCAGGCTGGTCTTGAACTCCTGGTTTCAATGAATGCTCCCACCTCCATCTTTGCAAGCTCTGTGATTACAAGTGTGAGCCACCATGCCTGGCCCTTATAATGCACTTTTTTACACACTCTCACATCTATTTATATGTATAAAAAAAGAACTCGTTGGTTCTGTTTACATGCAGAATTCTGGCTAATATGCATCCATTCATTCTCATCCTAGCAGTAAGAATAGACAGAGAAAGGAGGCACACCTGAAGAGCACCCACTGCCATTTCCCTAAATAGAATTCTTTCTGTAGAATAAAGGCCACCTGCTCCTCATTTCAAATGTTACCAAGAAAACCCTCCTCTACTTTTTGGGCCTAAGGAAACCAGGACTCAGTAAGGGAATAAAACATTAAAATTAAAGGCAGGCTTTAACTCTCTAGCTCTGGAAGAAACCACCTCTGGGGTAGAGCATAGAAAAATCTTACTCCTGGGGTGATTTCTCCTGCCTATGTGGAAATTAGCTGCTTCAGTGTTAGCACTGCCAGCAACAAGGAAAATGTGTTCAAATCCTTTTGAGCAGAAATTCAAGTTAACTAAAATTTCTGATACATTGAACGTGACTTCAAGTAAGATACAGTGGATTTTTGAATGCCCACCGCTCTGAATTATTTTTGTCACTCAATTCCTCTATTAGGGAAGGGTAGTGGGACACTGGGTTTTAATTTCCTGACCATGGATATTTTTAAAACTATAACTGCTTTGCTTTCTACATTATGTTATTTAGTATACTTAAATATGTTATTTAGTGTACTTAGTTATTTAGTATAGGAAAGTTATTACAAAAACAAGCTATAAAGCTGACACTTAAGAGGTTTCCATTTGAAAAAAAAGCAAAAGTTAATTAAGCTAGCAAGTTTTAACCAAACATAAGAAAATCAGTATGTACATCCTGAAAATTTTCAGAACATGACCTCTTTCACATACCTTCAAAAGAAATATTCATTTCAGCCTCTTTATTTTAAATCCAGTTTTTGCCATCAGAATTGTACAGTTTTCTATAAAACTACATAGAAATATAATGACATAGAAATTTCTGCAAAGAAACTATATGACTCATATAATGGGTGCATATTAGCCAGAATTCTGAAGAGAAACAAAACCAAGTTAAGCATATAATGGCCAAGTGCCTCCAAACTAAAATATCAACCTGTCCACACCAGAGTATTCAGCTGAAAACTGCATATGCTCTGAAAGTACTGTTTGAAAGACAATGTCAGCAAACCAGTCAATATAAAGGATCTATTCTTCTGTTTGCTTTCACTGTATCTGTCAGGGAACTTCAGGGTAGGAGATGACTATACCCACACTGCCCAAGATAGCAGCCATTAATGGACACTTGAAACACAGCTGGTCTGAACTGAATGTGAAGTATAAAATGCACACTGGACTCTGAAGACTCATGAGAAAAGTAAAACTACTTCACTAATAATTTTCACATTGATTACATTTTGAAATAACACCTTTAAGGTAGTGGATTAAAACATAATACCAACATAAATTTTATGTCTTTCTTTTTGCTTTATTTTTTTACTATGGCCACTAGAAAATTTAAAATGATACAGGTTGACTTGCATTATCTTTCTACTGAACAGCACTAAGCTAAAGCAAAGAGGTGGCAGAGTTCCATACATCACAAAAAAGAAACAGGATTTCACGGCGGAGAAAAACGAACTTCTATTGTCATTATTTAAAAACAAAAATATACTGCACACTAAAATTAGACTCATTCAAATAAACATCTTCAAAGACACAAATGAACTGCATATGAAGGTTGAGCAATGTAATCCATCAATAAGAATTCTTGGTTTACAACATTACCCCACATGTCATCATCGAAAAAAATCAAAGAAATCAATTAAAAATGGTTATAGAGTGTGAAGTCATCCTCTAAGCCAACCATGAAATCTCTGTCTCCCTCCAACGGCTCACTGACAGGCACATAATGTGCTCACTTGTATTTAGTACTTTAAAAGCATCTGTAGTTATGGTTGGCACACACAAAGAGGTGAGTAATAATCAGACAACTGACACACAAAGTAGTGAATCAACAAGACCAATAATGTACCCAAGATGCACTGTCATGAACAAATATTGACAATGCTAGCTGCCATAATACTCTGTGCTGTGGGCATTGCACCCAATAAATGTTGATTCATGAAGTGTGTAGGCGAATTGCCCGTTGCATCTACGTGTCAGCCAGTCTCAATGTGCTTACTGCACTATGCTTGCCTGTGTCCTCTATGAGGCCAGGAGCTCTTTGCAGAAAGTGTCTATAACGCATTCATTTCTATCATAATTTGGACTTTCATTTCAAAATGACAGAAACTAAAGTTAAACTAGATTAACAGAGAAGCGGAGGGGGGTTTATGCACGAAAGACCCACAGAACTTTAATTTCAGGCACAGCTGCGTATCACAACTATGAGGACCCAACTCTCACGGGGCAAGATGGTTGCCTGCAACTCTGGGATTATCTTCCATCCTCGCTGCTACCCCCAGGTGTCCCAGAATTTGATTTTATTGGCACTAATCGTGTTGCATGTTTATCTATGAACCAAGCACCGTGGGGTCAAGGATATGTGATGTTCTCACTAGTCAGTATGTAAAACATGTCACCTCCCCAGAGTCTACACGGACTTGAGGCAGAGGTAGGAAGGGTAGATCCTTAAGGAAAGCTTCAGTGTTATCAGAAGACTGGAGTAATGAATGCTGGGCAGGCAAAAAAAATCATAGGTGGCCACTGTCATTTTTGAGTCCCAACATCAAAGACACCCCATTGATGTCTTTCCCAATGGATGAATAAATGAGAAATAGTCAATGCATAATGCATTCCAAACACAGAAATAATTTATTTCTAAATTGCCAGGATAATTATATTCATTCATGTAACAAATGTTTATCGAGTGCCTATTATTTCCCAAGGATGATTCCAGCCACTGGAAATACGGCAGTGAACAGTAGAGATAAAGCTTCAGCCCTCATGCAGCTGATATTCAAGGGGCGCAGGCAGAATATGCTAGGCTATAAACAAGTCAGTCAGGGACTGGGCAATAAATAATGTAAAGAAAAACACAGCAGAGAAAGCAGACAGGGAGTGATGGGAGTGTCAGGAAAGACCATTCCGGAATGACAACATTTTCATAGACAACTGAAGGAAGAAAGAATCAGATGGGTATCTGGAGGAAGAGCATTCCAAGTACACTCACTGAAGCAGGACATCTGGGGTTGTTCAAAGGCAGTGGAACCTGGTGGAAGAGCTCAGTGCAGTACACAATGATGGAAGAGATAGAAAGTTAGGTCCTAGGGGCTTTGTAAGCCATGGTAAGAAATTCGGATTATATACTGGTATGGTTTGGCTGTGTCCCCACCCAAATCCCACCTTGAATTGTAATAATCCCCACATGTCAAGGGCAGGGCCAGATGGAGATAACTGAATCATGGGGGCTGTTTCTCCCATACTATTCCAGTGGTAGTGAATAAGTCTCAAGAAATCTGATGGTTTTACAAACGGGAGTTCCCCTGCACAACCTCCCTTGCCTGCTGCCAGGTAAGACGTGCCTTTGCTTCTCCTTTGCCTTCCGCCATGATTGTGAGGCCTCCTCAGGCATGTGGAACTGTGAGTCCACTAAACCCCTTTCCTTTATAAATTATCTAGTCTTGGGTATGTCTATTAGCAGCATCAGAACAGACTAATACATACACTATGCTCAATGGAAACCCGTTAGCTGCTGGAAAAGAGGAAAATGAAATCATCTGGCCACTGTGAGAAGAGACTATAAGGACAGAAGAGATGAAAGACTCATTAGATAAGAAGCTGCTACAGGAATCCACGTAAAAGATGACAAGGATTTAGAACACAGTGATGGCAGTGGTGGTAAGAAGTGGTCAGAATTGGGCATGTTTTTAACTGACCTGTGAGCAATGAAGTTTACATGGCCTTGATCTGAAGATCACCCAGGATTTGTGTATCTTGAAGGGCAAATGCAGTTGCTTATACTGCTTGCCCTTTAAAAATTAGTCTCATCACTTATTTGTGTTCCCCTGGTCCTTTAAACATGCCTTAACTGTAATATTAATCTTATTGCAGCATCCTTATTACACGATTACTCTTCACCCTCACATTGAAATGCCCAAGGATTTAGGAACCAAACTATCATTTATATATTCTTATAGTCTATCATAATGTGAAGACATATAGTAGGCTGGGGAAAATGTTTTAGAAGTGTGAATGGGAGGACAGGTGGGTGGGAGGATAGGTGGATAGTTGGGTGGGTGGATAGGTAGGTGGGTGGGTGGGTAGGTGGGTGGATGGGTGGACAGGTAGGTGGGTGGGTGGGTGGACAGGCAGGTAGGTAGGTAGGTGGGTGGGTGGCTGGCTGGGTGGATAGGTGGGTGGGTGAGTGGATAGGTGGGTGGGTGAGTGGATGGGTAGGTCGGTGGCGGGGTGGGTGGGTGGATTGATGGGGGAATGGAGGAAGGCATAGAGGGAAAAGAAAGAAGAAATGTTAACTTTTTAGTTACTGGCAGCTAGAAATACAAGCCCAAAGTGACTTTGACTTTGCTTACCTTATATATTTATAAAGACAATGAAAAATTTAGAAGGTGCTGCTCATTGTATAAATGCCAGTGTACTACTCACTGTTAGCTGATGGGTCTATTAAATGAAGGGATGGAAGAGAGAAGTTAAATGGTTAGGTCAGCTGGTGCGTCTGTGCAGATGGGAGAATTAAGTTCCATGTCTTACAATGCAATTAAAAAAGAGCTCCTTGACTCTTCAGGTATGGAAAAAAATTTTTTTGAGACGAAGTCTTGCTCTGTTGCCAGGCTGGAGTGCAGTGGTACAATCTTAGCTCATTGCAACCTCTGCTTCCTGGGTTCAAGTGATTCCCCTGCCTCAGCCTCCAGAGTAGCTGGGACTACAGGTGCACACCACCACACCTGGCTAATTTTTTGTATTTTGGTAGAGAGGGGGTTTCACCATGTTGGCCAGGATGGTCTCAATCTCCTGACCTCATGATCCACCCACCTTGGTCTCCTAAAGTGTTGGGATTACAGATATGAGCCATTGCACCCAGTCAACTATTTTTAAAAGAAGTAAAATGTAAGTACTCCAACTACATGCAATAGATAGAAAAACCTAATGCACTTTTCCAAGGTTCTCAGGCAAGGGCACACATTCACAAAACACAGGAAATATCCCTTATTTCATTTTCAGAACAGCCCATTGCTCCTATTCTTATAGGTCAAGAGAATACAGAGGTCATTTAACTTTGGTCTTAGGTCAACTGCAAGTCCAGAAATAGAATCCACATTTCAAACCTACATCCATGTAGTTACGCCCCCTTCCTCATAAGAATGCAAGGGTGAATTTTATTATAAATATATCTCTGTTTCTTTAGAGATCCAGTCATTTTCAGGAGCCTGGGTTGTCATGCTGTGAAATTCCAAAGCAAATACACATCTTTTCGTCCATTCCCAGATGGTTTTGCTGCTGCCATCCAATCGACTCACAGCCCACATGCACCATTCATACGTAGTCTCAGCAGCTAAGTTCCTCAAACATAGATTACCTGAAATCATCATTCATAATGACAGTGAAATTGACAGCAAGATACTCTGAAAAAAATAAACTTATGTAAATGCACTGTGGTAAAGAATCCAGTTTGTGATTGTGCTAGATCAGTAGTTCTCAGCTGGGGACAACTGTGCCCCCAGGGAAGATAACGAGGCTGTATCTGGAGACATTTTTTAGCTGACATAACTGGGGGATGCTACTGGAATCTAAAGGGTAGAGAGGACTGGAATGCTGCTAAACATCCTACAATGCACAGACATGCCCTGCACAAGAAAGAATTATCTGTCGTAACAAACCAATGTGTCTCCAGACAGCTTCCCCCAAGAAAGAATTATCCATCCTAACATATCACGAATGCCCTCTTGAGAAACTCTGCACTAAACATAACAATTCCCTAAGCAATTTTAAATAGTGGATATCAAAGAAAACTTATTTCTTCTCCTTGGGCCTATTGTTTCACAAGTCATTGACTGGATAATTAAAGATGACCATGAACGTGAAAAGGAAAGGGACTATTTGTTGAACATCTGCCAAAGAGTAGGCACTATCGATATTTTCTGTATTTGTTTTCTATCACTGCTTCACAAATTATCACAAATTCAGCAGCTTAAAAACACCCAATTATTTATTTTTGAAACAGAGTCTTGCTCTGTTGCCCCCAGCTGGAGTGTAGTGGCACAATCTTGGCTCACTGCAACTTCCACCACCCTGGTTCAAGCAATTTTCCTGCTTCAGCCTCCCAAGTAGCTGGGACTACAGGCACACACCACCACACCGAGCCAATTTTTGTATTTTGGGTAAAGACGGGGTTTCGCCATATTGGCCAGACTGATCTTGAACTTCTGACCTCGTGATCCACCCACTTCAGCCTCCCAAAGTGCAGGGATTACAAGTGTAAACCACCACACCTGGCCAAAAACATCCAATTATTAACTCACAATTGTGCAAGTCTGAAGTGTGCATATGGTGTGACTGTGTTGTCTGCTTAGGGTCTTTAGGATGTCACCCAGGCTACATTCCTTTTTGGAAGCTTCAAGAAAGAATCCACTGCTAAGCCCACTCAGGCTGTTGGCAGAATACACTTCCCTCTGGTTGTAGGACTGAGGCCCCATTTCCCTCCTGCCAGCTAGGGGTCACTCAGCTCTTTGACGTCCCCTCCCCACTCCCTGAGCCCCATGTTCCCTGTGACATGGCCTCTTTCATCTCCAAAGTCCACAATGGAGAATTTCTCATATGCTAAATCCTTCTGGCTATGAACCTCTGACTCCTTCTCTTCTCTTTGACTTCTAGACCCAAATTTAAAGGGCTCATGTAATTAGGTCAGACCTGTCTGGAAAATCTTCCTATCTTAAGGTTAACTGATTTGCAATCATGGTTACATCTGTGAAAACTTCTCAGCAACTCAATACTTGGAGAAAGTGTCCGTATACCAGTAGCCAGCAATCCAGGGGGCTATCTTAGAAGTCGACCTTGCCAGGCATGGTGGCTCACGCCTGTAATCCCAGCACTTTGGGAGGCCAAGAGGGGGTGAATCATGAGGCCAGGACTTCGAGACCAGCCTGGTCAACATGGTAAAACCCCATCTCTACTAAAAATACAAGAAAATTAGGTGGGCGTGGGCGTGGGTACCTGTAATCCCAGCTACCTGGGAGGCTGAGGCAGGAGAATCACTTAAACTCACAAGGTGGAGGTTGCAGTGACCCAAGATTGCACCACTGTACTCCAACCTGGGCAACAGTGTGAGACTCTGACCAAAAAAAAAAGTCGACCTACATTTTTAACACATTATCTCAATTCTCACAGCACCCCTTCAAAGCCTTTTTTTTTCCCCATCTCTACAGACAAGAAAACTAGATACTCAGACAATGTGATAATTTCCCAAAGCTGGGTGAAGGGTACGTAGGAACTCTCTGTATACATTTTGCAACTCATAAGTCTAATTATTTCTAAATAATGTGTCTTCAATCTTCAAAAGACATTTCTATTTCTCCAAGATCACATAACTAGCATTTGAACACACCATCCTGCCCTGTTAACTATGACACCACCATGTCCAAGATGATTGCATCTCTAAAGCCCATAACATCCGCCTAACCCATGGTTTCTCAAACTTAACTGTGCATTAGGACTATCCTGGGGAGTCTTGAAAAAAACACAGATTGTCGGGCCCTGTCCTCAGACATTCTGTTCTCATTGTTCTGCCTTAGCGTAAGCATCTGTGTTTTTTAAAGCTCCTTGCACTAAGAATCGCTGTTTTAGACCTATGTGCTAGTCATACACACCAGCGTTAAATACATAATATTAAAAATACATCAGTAGTTGTTTCATACACAAAAGAAACTTTTTGCAAGGACGGAATTCATCGTACTTCAACGTATATTCCTGGAAAACAATGACAGCAAAACCCTGTGACAAGATGTAGAGATATTCATTAGCATATTTAAAGAGTGAAGGTGCACGGTGGTAATATTTTCTTTCCATTATGTCTCTGCACAGCATATAACAGACCTAGACTCAATAATTAAGGCAGGAACAAAGGCTGCATGCAGTATTCACCGACAGAAAATTAATTTCGAGTAACACTTCAATTACCTTCTAGAAGAGGTAAAGTTAAACAGAAAAAGGAGATGTAGAATTGTAAAATCACAGGGTGATCCTATAGACACTAAAAAGTACTCTGTTGTAGAACTCAGTAAATCAGCAGAAAGATAATCTCCTTTTACCAGCTTATCTCAATCCCTTTCAAGTGCCGTCTCTCAAATAGGGTGTGCACATAGCTGACTTGTAGTAAATTAGTGATGTGCACTATATAATTTATATTAAAAAGCATGCCCCCTTGACCTGCAGTGGTAATAAGGGCAGATAAAATATTCCAAAGCTCAGTGGCATGAATAAGCAATCAAAAGAATTCAGCTGAAAACAAAATCCTTAGATACATCAAAAGCATCCCTTCAGGAGAGGTGAGCTTGCTGTCCAGACAGAAGACTCTCACCAGACTTGTATTATGGTATTTGAGTGTATTTTGCCCTGTAATTGGATAGAAAACCGTGGGAACAGGCTTTCATGGGAAAAACTTGATGTGACTGAAGAGAACTCCTGGGTTTGTTCACAGAGATGTGTACGAAGTCCAAGCAAATTTTTTGGTCCCAAAAGCCTTATCGTTCAGTGCTATCATTAGGCCTGTTTATATTTAGACTTCAAAAATTAATCAGTACCACTTTCTCTTAAACTGTTTATTGCTGATGATGGGAAACCATGCAATTTCACCAACACACAGGGTCTGCTGGAAATAACTATTCTAAGCAACTGCCCTAGGCTCATGGAAAACAGGGATGAAATGAGTTCTCAGTAACTGTGCATGTTTTACAACCAAGGTATTAATGATGGTGACACTGGGTGGCTAATGTCAGTATCAGCAAGCCATATCTGGCTATAGGTGATATCCCATATGTATTTGACATATCAGCTTTTAATAAAATAGGTCTCTCTCTTCCTATCCTCCTCATAAAATACACAATCGCATGATATAAGAAGAGTCATATATCTCCATGTTATTTTCAGCAACATTACAAAAAACCTGGAAGTAAACATTAATTAGAGGGAAATAAATACGCATGCAGCCATTAAAAGGATAAGATCGATCCATGGGTAGTAATAAAAAAAACCCTCCAAACTATACATTGTTTTTAAGTACTCCCTCTTCCCCCACCAAAAAAGATGTTTGGGTAATACAATTTATGTATGTTTTAACCACACACACAGCTTCCAGAAATGATAAGCTCTGGTTTCATGAAGAGTGTCCAATTGAAAACTGTGGAGTCCTCAGCTTGCTATACATCATTTCAGACCTGCTTCTGTGCATTAATTCGCAGATCAATCCATAAATAAAAATATGCTTTAGTCTTGTTTGGATACAGAGACAAATTTAGTGTGGTCCTCTGAGGCTTACGGACAGATGAGAGATGAAATAAAGCTCACAACCCCACCTACTTCTTTGCAGATATTATATAAGGTCCAGCTGTGGCATTATTGCTGAATAAGTCACAGGAGACACCGGGTACCCAAGGAAGTGTTGAAATCTTCATCTCAGGTGACTCCACATGCAGAAGAAGGCCAAGCAGAAGCAAGAAGAGCCGAAAGTAAGAACAGTGGTGACATCATTGGATAGCTTGGATCTAGCCTTGCTGAAAGCTAGCCAATTTTAGTACAAGAGAGGAAGGAAGAGATGCAGGGAGATGGGGAGGGAAGGAGATACGGAGGAGGGAGGGAAGAAAGGAGGGTGAAAGAAAAGGAGGAAGGGAGGGAGAGAGAAAGAAAGGAGGGAGGTGGGGAGGCAGGAAAGGAAGAAACGAGAGAAAAAAGGAGGGAGAAGGGAAGAAAGGGAAGAAGAAAGGGGAGAAGGATAGACGAAGGAAAGGATGAATTAGGAAAATGATTCTAGAGCCAAAAAATGTATTTTATGCTTAACATAACCTGAGATGGAGTTTTCTACTTGCAACACAGAGTCTTATAATATATAAACAAGAACAATCTCTACATTTTAATTCACACTAGTCACCCTGCTTCCCTCCTTAGAAGACCTACCAGATAATGCCAGTTTGCGCATTGACAGTCACACTTAAATGGCGTGATTCATTCCACAAAGCAAAAACAACTCTCCTGGAGAGGTTCAGGCAGTCCCCTGTTTCCACTGAAGGTCCTGTTCAGACATCTTGACGACAGCGACTCTCAGTTCCCTATATGTGAAGCTGTTCTTCCCTTTATTAAACATGAATCCCTAGGCTCTACCCAGGACCTACTGAATTTTCAGAAGTATGACCTAAACATATATATTTTTTTTCAAGTACCCAGGTCCTTTTGAAGTGCCTTAATAAAAAAAATTGCTACCTCAGACATTAACTACTTATAATGCCAGCTGGCAGTTAAATATCCTAAAGGCCTACCTGTGTGTTTTAGCTGAATCTCTTCTCAATGGTTCCAGTGTTAATAGTCAGAGTGCTTAATAAATATTAACTGTTACGTTTTTATCTAGGCTGAAACTCTTTTCTGCCTGTATATTGTAAGAACTGTCAGCAGTCAATTCTGAAAACTATACAAAAGAAGACCTGCTATAATGATGGTTAGTACTATATCATCATCACAACCAATATCATCACTATGTGCCAGGTAATGGTTGTAATAATGATATAGTAGTAATATCATTCTAAGTATGCACATACAATATTTTTCTTTCAATTAAGCATCCATAACCCCCATGGGAGAAGTACTATCATGATCCTCAACTTATCATTGAAGAAATAAAGCACAGCCAGGGTAAACAGTCTTACCTGTGTTATGTGGCTAATAAAGGCAAGAGATGGAAATTCAGAATCTCAGCCCAAAGACACGACACTATGCTGCTTCATCATACATGAATTGATGCAAATCATTATGTTTGTTGATACTCCTCTTTGATTCTTTTTCTCTTATTTTATGTCTTCAGTTTATAAAGTAGTGGTTACTTTCCCCTCCCACAAGATCTCCAAACATTCCCACAAGGAGAATTGCCAATATCAAAGTGTTCGTTTCCCGTTTTGACTGGGTTGCACTTTAAAAGGCCTTAAGGCGGCCAGGCGTGGTGGCTCACACCTGTAATCCCAGCACTTTGGGAAGAGGCGGGAGGATCACGAGGTCAAGAAATTGAGACCATCCTGGCCAACATGGTGAAACCCCGTCTCTACTAAAAATACAAAAATTAGTTGGGCATGGTGGCACGCACATGTATCCCCGCTACTCAGGAGGCTGAGGTAGGAGAATTGCTTGAACCCGGGAGGCGGAGGTTACAGTGAGCCAAGATCACGCAACTGCACTCCAGCCTGGCAAAAAAAAAAAAAAAAAAAAAAAAAAGGGCCTTAAGGCAAGACAGGGACAGTAGCTGATAAGGAGAGAGAGACTACATGTTCAAAGTCAAGACTTCCTAGTTCAAAGTCAAGACTAATCAAGCATGGAGTGTCCACTGAATACCAAGGTAAGCACTCATAAATCTTCACAAACTTATGAGAGAAGGAGAGGATTAACATTCCCACTTTACAGATGAGAAAACCAAGGGTCAGAGGCAAGAAGGAAGCCCAATACTCCCCACACAGAACTTGGGGAGCCTGATGGCTTAGTGGCCATCCCCAAAAAAGCAGGCAGCATAGGCAGGAAGGACTGGCCTTTCAGCCTGCCATGTGAGACCCTCCCATGTAAGACCCTCAAACTGGCCTTAGTCACCTTGGGGTCCTGCTCTCTGTTAAGAACCTTGGCTATTCTTTTTAAAAAGGAGTTCAATCTGGTATTTTGCTACAGGTTTGTTACGAGCAAATAATTCTTCTCACAAATCACGTCCAAAGAGGAGAGAGGCCAAAACAAAAAAAAACTTTTTACCCTTTCTTGATGAATTAATAGGCTAAGAAAACATCACTGATTTCAGTTAGCCTGTCTCACACAACATGTAAATGCAACCCAATCTAATCCTTAACTTCACATGATCCTCTCAAGTGACTGAAAAGTTCCAAGGGGGTATATGTAATTCAACAAACCCCTGCTAGCTAACAAGGCCTTCCAAAACAGCAGAGCTTAGTTTCTTTCTGCTCGCCATGGACTAAGGTCATTTAACTTCAGCCTTTTTATGAATGGAAATCAGCTTTGTAAAGACCGTTTGGCAGGCAGTGACCAGCAACAGACGGCTCAATGACTGAGCTTTCTGAGTCATAAAATACTTTTGAAAAGGGGAGATCAAAGCGTCCCTACCGCCTATTGAAATCCAATTGCTTCCAAAGTTCTGCAAGAACCCAAGCTCTCTGGAGAATGGGTCACTGCAGTCGTAGCCTAAAAAAGGCCACCACTAAAAAAAGATACAATGGGGACATTAGGGCAGCCAGCCATGGGGGGAGAAACGCCACTTATGGTTTAATTGTTGGGGACAAAGAAAAGAGAAAGGAAGGGAAACCAAGTGACAAAATTGGATGATGCATCAGGAATGGAGGCTGGAGGGGGTTCTCATGGCAGCCCTGATCATGGGACATCCTCCGCTGGGAGCCTCAGATGCAATGCTAAGGCTGGATGGTAACCAGACACCAGCCAGAAGATCCAACAGAAACAGCAAAGCAGTCCACCACTCTTGCCAGCTGGGCCTTCACCAAGTTATTCATCAATGGTAAACTCACCCATGTATGACAGAGCGGGGCAGAAATGCAGTATGAGTGACAGTTTTTACGTCTTTTTATTCAATCCACACATGAAGAATGAAGCTTGGTTTAGAATTTCTCAAGCAAGGGGTGCATTTCCCCAACCGGAAGACATGTCAGGTAAACGTAAAGTGCAAATAATCTCAGACCTAGGAACTGCTCTTTTATGGTGAACCACAGAACCATGGTACAAGATGTTGATGGAAGTGTTGTTCAAAAAGAGGAGTAGGCTGGGCACAGTGGCTCACACCTGTAACCCCAGCACTTTGGGAGGCTGAGGCAAGCGGATCACCTGAGGTCAGAAGTTCAAGACCAGCCTGGCCAACATGATGAAACCTCATCTCTACTAAAAATATAAAAAAAATTTAGCTGGGCAAGGTGGTGCACACCTGTAATCCCAGCTGCTTGGGAGGCCGAGGCCGGAGAATTGCTCGAACCCGGGAGACACAGGTTGTGGTAAGCCATGGTTGTGCTAATGCACTCCAGCCTGGGAAACAAAGCGAGAATTCATCTCAAAAAAAAAAAAAAAAAAAAAAGAGGAATGGTCAAATTAGTATGGAAATCCTACCTCTTGGCACTTCACAATATATATTAGTGTATTAAAAGGCATAAAATATATTAAAGATGTTTGTTTAGCTTTCTTTAAACCTCCAAATTTTCCCTAACTTGTATGACCATAAAATACTTGTATTCCTGGAGCATCTCTTAATAGTTAAAAATTAATACATAATATTATAATACCTGTTTTGGGAACCATTGCATCCATGCTTTTCATATCACCACCAAACTGCAGAGATGCTCCTTGGTGGCAGGGGTGGGGGTAGGGGGATGGATTTCATTGGCCAAACAAGTTAGGGAAACTCTAGGTTTAAACAGAGTTAAACAATGTCTTTAATATAGGACATAGCCGACTTGTTAATATGTTAATATGCATTGTACAGCTCGAAGAGGTGGCATTTTGGCAATAATTTGACCAATTCCTTTTTCTAAAACCATACTCTGTAAACTCCTTGTTCCAGGTTTGAGTCACAACTTGGTTCACAATAAAAAGAGCAATTTCCAGGTCTAACAGTATTACTCCATCCTCTCCCCTAGATTGTAAGCTCCACGATCTGGCTCTAATATCCATCTTGTCGATAAGCTTCATCCACCACGCTCTCAACAATGGCTGACACAACAGAGGCTAATAGTTGTTGAATAAAAAAAATAATGGGGTCAAGTGTGGTGGCTCATGCCTGGTGATCCCACAGCTTTGGGAGGCCAAGGCAGGAAGACTACTTGAGCCCAGAAGTTCGAGACCCACCTGGGCAACACGGCAAAATTCCACCTCTACAAAAAATACAAAAATTAGCCAGATGTGGTGGTATGTGCCTGTAGTCCCAGCTACCTGGCGGGCTGAGTTGGGAGGATTGCTTAAGCCTGGGAAGTTGAGGCTCCAGTGAGCCATAATTGTACCACTGCACTCAAGCCCGGGTGACAGGGTAAGATCTTGTCTCTAAAAAAATAATAACAATAAAAAATGATGAGTTAGTGTGTCTTTCTAACAAATTCCAAAAATACAAGCATTTTCGCTAAGAGGTTCTCAAGTATTAGTATGCATCAGAATCATCTGGAGAATTAAAAATACACTTTCCTGTGCCCAGCCTCCCTGAGCTTCTGTTGTAGACAAAGGAATTCACATTTTCAGCACTTCAAGTGAAGCTCATCATAGTTGATCACGCTCTGAAAATCACTGTCCTGACAAAAAGGATCACTAAGACAGAATCTTTTTGAGCCGTAGAATATCTTAGATCTCTCAGTACATAGGAAGAAAGAACCAAGTTTGTTCTCTTGGAAGACAAAATTAAGAAATACAGGTAAAAATTTCAAGATTGTGGTTCAACAGCAAGATGAAGAGTCTCCCTCCAATGTCACGGCTTGCTGGATGTAATGACTTTCTCATCCCTGTGCTAGTCAGAGGGAGGCTTACAGACATGGCAGATCATGATTAGATTAGGCTGATCTATACCTCTGAGATTCTGGGACAAAGGCTGCAAATCCCAATACCTTCACAAATTATAAGGCCATAAGATATAGAAGACAGGGTGACCTTTTCTAGGTTACATGTGTAAAGGTATTCAAAAATTTTTAAACAATCATCCCTAAACCTAACAGTAGGCAGTATTTACTCAGGGAAGTATACAACCCGTTTCATGAATTATTCCAAGTAAGTAATAACTACCTCAACTCCAGAATAAAGTGAGATCTGTGAGTTTGCAGGGGAGGCAAGTGCATTTTAAGAAATTATTACAAATATTTCAAACAGGTAAATTCTGAATCACTGAGGCAAATACTCTACTAGGGAAATTTTAGCTGGAGTATGTATATGTGCATGTCTGCTTGTATGTATGTATGTACGTATGTATTCACTATTATAACCATTTTACCATTTTTCACTTTCTTTTGGGGCTTCTCTAGCAGTCAAGATAATGGTAGATTCTTATTAGTACTTTGTCAAATCATCTAAAGGTAACATTACTTTCCTAATATATACAGCATGCACACCAGAAAATTGCTACCACATCCAAAAGGATCCTGAGGCCAGTGGCCTGGCCTCACTCAGAGAAACACTGATATATAAACTTCAGATGAAGAAGTTTCATCTCCCAGTCATTCATCTCTTCTCGGTCTCTGTATTAATGGAAGAAGAGTGGCTGTCTCTCCTGGCATGTTAACTTGATCAGTCTCTCCAACAAGCCTGTTAAAGTCTTGTTCCTCTCCTGCACTCTTGAATCATCTGCTATTCTGAATCTATTACTATAGTTTCTCATTAATGTTAGAGGAGTTATGAACCCCTGATTAGCCAAAGAAGTGGAGCAATGTCTTTAAGAAAATGAAAAAAAAATGCATTCAATTTCATTAATCATCAGAACAATGCAAACTACACCCACAATGTGGCACCACCTCACACCTACAAACAGGACAGCTAAAATGGAAAAAGAGACAATAACAAGTGTTCAGGAAAATTTGGAGCAACTAGAACTCTCATACACTGGTGAATAGAGTTTAAATTAGTACAACCACTATGAAAAGCTGCTTGTCAGTACTCACTAAAGCTGAACATATACAGGTTGAGTAGCCCTAATCCAAAAATTTGAAATCTGAAATGCTCCAAAATCTTAAACTTTTGAGTACTGACAGGACACTCAAAGAAAATGCTTATTGGAGCATTTCAGATTTTTGTATTAGAGATGCTCAACCAGAATATATTCTGCAAATATTCAAAAATCCTCGAATTGAAATACACTTCTGGCCCCAAACATTTCAGATAAGGAATACTCAATTTACACATACCCTGTGACTCAACAACTTTATTCTTAGGCATGTGTCCAACAGAATGTGTCCATAAGTTCATCAAAATACATACACGAGAATGTTCAGTCCTAACAGCCCCAAACTGCTGGTGGGAGTGTAAATTGGTTCAACCAATGTGGAAAGACGTATGGCAATTTTTCAAGGAGCTAAAAACAGAACTATTCGACCCAGCGACCCCATTACAAGGTATGAGTTCAACCATTGTAGAAAGCAGTATGGCAATTTTTCAAAGAGCTAAAAGAAGGACTACCATTTGACCCAGCAATCTCATTACTAGGTATTGGAGGAATATAAATCATTCTACCATAAAGACACACGCATGTGAATGTTTATTGCAGCACTATTCACAATAGCAAAGCCATGGAATCAACCAAAATGCCCATCAATGACAGACTGGATAAAGAAAATGTGGTACATATACACCATGGAATACTATGCAGCCATAAAAATGAATGACATCATGTCTTTTGCAGGAACATGGATGGAGAGGAAGTCTATTATCATTAGCAAACAAAGGCAGGAACAGAAATCCAAATCCCACATGTTCTCACTTGTGAGTGGGAGCTAAATGATGAGAACTCATGAATACAAGAAGGTAACAACAGACACTAGGGTCTACTTGGGGGTGGAGGATGGGAGAAGGGAGAGGAACAGAGAAGATAACCATAGGGTACTGTGCTTAATATCGAGGTGATGAAATAATCTGTACAGCAAACCCCTGTGACATGAGTTCACCTATGTAACAAATTTTCACTTGTACCCCGAACCTAAAAGTCTAAAAATTAGATTAAAACATTGTGAAATCTCCATACACAATTTTATGATTCTACTTCTGTAAAATTTTAATATTAATCTATTACTATGAGATTATTAATGTGCCAATTGATCAGATTTCTCATCACTCACAGAGTGGAGTCCTGAGACTGCTAACCATGAGGAGGCTAAGTTCTGCTGAAAAGAGAACACCTATACAGCAATGATTCCCTGCCAGGAACTGCTGTAGCACTTTCCACATAAAAAGTCGTTGAATCCCCAGTGCCCTATGATGTAAACTCTTGTTATGCCCATCTTAAAGAAACTAAGGCATAGTTAGCTCTACTTAACAGAGTTAAATAATTTGTCTAAGGTCCTACAAGTAAGTGGGGTGTGAGAATTAGAACCTGGGCAGACTGCTTTAAAACTGGAATGAGACAGTTTAAGTCACCATGGTGAGTTGTCTAAAATCCTCCTTGAGGATACTGGAATAGGCAGAAGAAAGATAAATCAAAAGGGGATACCAAAGAAAGAGCAGGAGATCTGCCACAATAGAACAAAAAAACCAAGATACATTCACATGTGCATACACACATAGGCATGTAACCATGTTATAATATATAGGTCACTGGTGAGCCACGTTCATCATTTTAAATAGACCAAGGAAAGAATACCATGACTGTGACTGTAATGAAAGGTTGTGGCTACAGTTTGTGCCACAATACAGAGGAGAAAAAAAGTTAAAAAGTAACTGAAAGTTTCCACTAACAAACAACATGGGAATCCTCATTTACTCGCACCCAAGCCACCTCTCTTGCTTTGTGCCATTATGCACTGTGTACATTACAAACTACATCCTCAGTTGGGTTTTCTCCCATTTTCCTTCTTCTGGCCACGTCAGAGCATAATCGCCCTGTGTCTCAACACACACAAACTCTTCTGTCAGTTCAAAACACTTCTCTCACAACACAGAATGAAATCAACCCAGAACAACATTTACTGCCTTGTATATTTCATTGAATACTGAGAAAAGTATCATTACACTGATATTCTTGGCCTGGTGCTCAGCAGATGAGGATTACGTAGGGAGGAAATAACACTTGTCCCAAACGCTCTTAAAAGGTTCTGCGTCCCTGGATGCCACATTTAATCCCGCCAGCCCAGGAACACACCACACCACATTCTAAAAGGATGTCTTCTGTGAGCAGGACACCAGTAACAGATTAGTTCAAAGGAAACAAAAGGCCTCCCTTCAGTAAAGTGAAGGTTGACATCTTACCAGGGCTACTGAATGCAATTTCACATTGAAATACAGTTTTCCCATTTCAAAGCCATGTAGATGCATGCAGCTTGTTAGATTTATAGAATGCTTGGTCTCCCAGGACTTTACAAAGCGAATGGCATCCATCAAGTTAATTTCCTTGGGGATCATCTCAAACATAGAGAATGAAACGTCCCAGACCATTAAACATCAAAAGAATGTTCTAAATAGTAATTAAAGTTCTATTATATTTTCTTTTTCTAGGAGCAGATTAGAATAATTCAATTGAGCATATTAGCAGTATCAAGGCTGACAATGTGAATATGTGGAGTTGGCTGGAAGAGCACTTATATTGCAGACATCTGTTCATTCAAGTCACACAGAACACAAAGGAGGGAGTTCGACTCAGACTGGGGTGTACTTACCAAGCCAGCACACGTAGACACGGCGACAGAGGAGGAGCTGTCATTTCTGATAAATCCCTGATAGAAACATTGCTGCACCTCGGGTTTCTGAGTCTCTGAAGCACCATCTTTTCCAAGTACCTGGACAATAAAGTGACTGCTCAAAATCGCCGAGGGCTTAAGTTCTAAGTGCAGTTCCTGTCCAAATGCTGAAAATCGGTAGTGCAGGGAGCTTCTGGCATTCTGCGCCGATCGCTTTTTCCTGCCGTTGTGCAAAATGTCGTGTGAAATATACGACCCGCTTGAGTCTACTTCTACTGGCGTGACAAAGACGTAATCTGCAATGGGAAAAGTTAAGCTGTCAGCACCCAGAGCCCACAATTCCAAATGGTCACTTTCCAGCAAGCTGGCAAAGAACAACACAAAGCTCAAAGATATCTCTGTTCCTGTTGCCTTGCACCTAGATCAAATATAATTCAGAGCAGCATGGCAAGCAGAAGACTCATCTCTACAATGAATTCTGCCATAGACATTTGTATAGGAGCTAAAACGCCATGCACGATTTTGACGAAGTTCATGGATGTCCATGGAAAATGTCACATCTCTCATTGTCTGGACAGGGATTTAGAACATTCTTTTGATGTTTAACGGTCTGGGCCTTTTAAAATATTGGACACAGAGCCATTCATATATATAAAATTTAGTTTTTTGGAAAATTAATAAAAAACAACAAAATCAGGAGTTTTTCTTCAAGGAGGTTAATTTCTCTGTGCTTAAACTGAATCGGGAGCATTTTGGGAGAGGCAGCATTTAAATTTCAAGTCATAATGCACAGTGTGGGGTAGCTTCAGATGATCCTTCACATCACTAAGTAGCAACAACATTTTCTTACGTCCAAAGTTATTTATGTGCGATCAGAAAACTTCAGCACTTGCATCAATCACCCTTAGCATTTTACTATGAGCTTTCACTGGGATGGTCCCATTTAATTGCGTAAACTACAGTGCATGCACAAAAATGCCTCAAAATTGTCAGAACCTTCCCGTAGAGTCTGATGTGTAAAACTGCTCAGGCATGTGGCTGGGGGAGTGGCAGATCAGGGGACACCTGGAAAGGCATGTTTAAAAATACCTTCACCATCTCTCCCTAGAGCAGCACTAATTGCTGCAAGTTCCAAAGAGGAGGAGCCAACATACAATTTGCTATTTGAAAGGAAAAGCCAGCACACTGTTTTCTTTCACCAAACACTGAAACTGAAAAGCATCATCCCACAAAACTATTTGGAATATGCCCTCTGCGCATTAAGAAATACTCTGCATTTCCACTTTCGAGGCACAGAATGGGAAACTACTTTGGAAAGTGTTTAGAAAGATGCTGAATAAACACGCGGTATGTTTGAGTCACTTGGGTCCCTGGTTACTGGAGGAGGAAAACGAAGAGGAATTTCCCTTTTCCCTAAACAGTCAACAACTTTCCCCTCCTCCAATAAAAAACAACTAAGGAATAGTGGAACTCCAGTAGCTAGCAAGGATCAACAAGTGATGGTCTAATTAGCTCACATTTAAGAAAAATAATCCCCCCAATATGACAATAATTTTCCTCAGTTTATGAAGCATCTGTGACTCTTATTCCTTGGGCGGCTTTCATTTTTATATTCTTTATGTTCTATCACTCCCATTTGTCTTCTTGACCCCCTCCTTTAACCAAAAATGCTATATAACTGACACACATATTTTAAAATGGGGGGGCGGGAGTTTTTCCCTTCTCTTAAACTTAAAAATCTGAGCCAGACATACAATATTTCTCTTCTCTTAAAAATCTGATATATTGCTTTAAAGGGATGTGGCTCTTGATTGTGTGCAAGTTCTTAGAGAAAGCCCACCTCCTCCTTCTGTCAAGCTAAAACTTAACTATGAAAACGATTCCTGACATATGCAGGAAGTTTGTTTCTTACCTCCTTGTCCAAAATCATATGAAACTCTGCCTGCTCTTACTTGGAAGGCTCTGTAGGAATCTTATCCAGCCAGCCTTCTATGGAATCAGCCATCAACCTCCCCCAGACACCTGCTACCAACTTGTTTCCAAGGGGAGAACAACAGGCTGTTGGTTACATTCAGTCCTTGATGGGAAGAAGGGCAGTCAGCGTCCCCTGTAAAGAGTGATCTCTGATTGATCACATCAGGAGCTGATTAAGGGTGAGCCTATGTAGCTTACTTACAAGGTAGTGGCTGGGATGGAAGTGACCTCCAGCCATCTGATCCCGATGGAAGAATGAGGCGTGGTTTTAGAAACTGCAGCCTCTCTGTTTAGACAAAAGGTGAATCCCTTCTCCATGACTCCATCCCGCCCCACTCCCCAATATGACCTCTTTCCTCTGACAAGAAAAGGGGATGATCTTGCAAAACTAAAAATTATGGAATTCTAAAGAATCCAGGTTGAACAGCAAGGTGTTGCTAGACACCTTGAGTCAGGAATCAGCTGTTCTCCTGTAGCTGATGTAAAACAATGAAAACAACGATTTTCCTCTGTGCTCCCCTAGGAAGTGAATAAATGACAGAAGTGCGGGATGTTCTTGAAGTCTGTGGCTGGGGAACGTCAGAAAAGATAGATAAAACATTCAGTCACCTGCTTTCCTCTCTCTAAAAGTAGCTTCTGGGCATCCAGGACACAAGGGAAACACAAAGGAAAAAAAAAAGAGGTAGAAAAGGAATAGGAGTGGAGAGAAAAATGAGGAGAGATGGAGAGAGAAAAAGGGCTCACATTCTTTCATCTCCCACTAAGAATTAGCTTCCCCCACCAAGGGTTAGGAACGGGAGAAAGTAAGTAATTCCTTAATGTCCACTTCCCTTCGAGTTTGAGTGCAGTTAAGATTTTTTTTTCCCGTAACAAGCCACCTGTGAAGGAGGGAGAGTATTTTCTTTTATGTGACTTGTAGCTTGGGGCACTGATTCTTTTGATAAGTTCAGTCCTTGCCACCTTCCCCCTTCTCCAAACAGGAACCATTTCCAAGACAGCGCACACCTGCCAGGTTAGGGGGTGCGCTTTTCCATCTTTTCTCTCTTTGGGGGAAGGAAGAGACAAAGTGCTGCGAAAGGCCCTTCTTGGGGGCAGGGGGCAAATACGAACCATCATTTAATCCGCTGGCGCCGCTGCTGCTGTCACTGGCTAAGGCTGCGGCGACCGACGCACAGCAGAGGCAGCACAGCTGCAGCGCCTGCAAGAGAAAAGGTGTTATCGCGCGTGAGGGGCGCGGTGGGGGGGGGGCTGGCGTCGGGCGCCCCCTGCCACCCGCTCTCGGCCCTCTGCTCTGCGGCACCTGCCTTGGCCACACGCCCCAGTCCCGCCGGACCCCTCGGCGGACCCGAACCAGCGGCCGGGAGGGCGCACGCGAGCAGGAGGGCGCACTCCATGGTCAGGTGCGGGCGCGGCGGCTGCGGATGGCCGGACGCGGCGGGAGGAGCGCACGGGCGGCACGCATTCTCTCCGCGGCCCCGGAGCTCTGCGCCCCAGGTGCTGCTCCAGGTGAGCCGCCGCCGGTCACATCGCAGCGGGGGCGCGCTGGGACGTCCTCTCCTCCGGCCGCCTGCGCGCCCTCCCTTCTCCCGGCGCGGGCCTGCCGAGCTGCTGTTTGCGGCACCCCACGGGGTGCGGGGGGCTCCCTGGGCCGGGACTGAAGCGCAGACGACTGGGAGACTCTGTCGGTGCCTTCCCGCCTGTCTGTGCGTCTGTCTGTGTCGGTGCGAGCGTCTGAGGCTACCGGGAAGGCAGCGCCAGCTGGCTCCCCCAGCGCGCCGGAGTCGAGCGCCCGCCTCTCCACCGCGCGGTGATTGGCGACCAGCGGCTCCCGGGCTCGTCCGAGCCCCCGGGCTGGTGCAAGGGCGTGGGATTCCGGGCTCCAGCTCCGAGGGAGGGGGCGAGGGGGGCGGGGAGGCTGGGTGGGAGTGAGGGGGAGGGAGGGACCGACCGCCGAGAAAGCAGGGAAGCGCCCAGGGTCAGGCTTGGAAAACGTAATTTAAGCGCACAGGGAGATGAGTTCAGAGAAGGAAAGGCTCAGGTGAGTGGCGCGACTTCTTTTGCTGCCTGTGTAGACTTCTCATTTTCAACTCTTCTGGCAAAGAGTCAGGATGGCGTCCTTAACACCTCCGAAGTGCTGGGAGCTATCCTCTGCTTTATCTCATTTGCCTCAGGCCCTATCCTTTTTCAGGTAGGATTATTAATTCCTTGATAAAGATGAGGTAAAGGAGGTACAGATGCGCACAAGATAACCTTTCTTCCCAGAGTCAGCAAATCTGAGTCAGCCCAGAACACCAGAACAATGAGCCTGTCGCTGTCTGCAGCACGTAAAAACTCATGGCACGCGGGGGCCTCCCTCCTCTCCCGGATCTCTGTCTCCTCACAGTCACCGTACTTCCCACTCTTCGAAATTGAATCTTGGTCCCAGATACCCAAACCCACAGAAATCAGTTATAACAAATAGTGCACGCCATCAACAGGAACGTGCATCCAGTTTGCTAGGTGCCTGTTCATTTAATCAAGACATTTATTTGATCCTTTGATCCCTGCTTGCAGAGGTGAACAAAACACATTGTCACGAGCCAGTGGAAACGCATCTGATTGGATAGCTCGACAACAGTAATAGAAGCAAAATGAACACAAATACTCTAAAGGAAAAGAATAGGCTCCTAAATTAGATCATAATAAATACTCTTCTCCCATACCCCAGTGAATCTGTGCTCTCTGCAGATTCAAGCCCTCCATGATTGGATATAGAAACCGCGACTTATTTCTTACATAGTTCTAGACCTAGAAGATCACAACTTGCAGTTCTATTCATTTGTAGATGACAGGGTCCATTCTTTTTTTTTTTTTAGGGCTGATAAACACTTGCAAAGCCATAACTTCTGGGATGATTTTATATATAGTTTTTATACATACAGGAACTGGCCCTATATATAATATTATACACACACACACACACACATCTTATCCCCTCATAAAACCGATCTACTCTCTCTGGCCTTATTTTAAGTGTCATCTCTTAGGAGCTGACACTTAAGGGAAGAGGGGATGCTTGTTAGCAGAGGGGGCACAGCATAAGTGAAGATCTCCAGGTAGTTCCATGATTGCCAGGTGAAAAGTGTTACAGGCCAGAGGAAGAAGAAAACACAGCAGTTGCGGGGTCAGCTGGACCTTGTAAGTTGGGGCGAAGCATGTTAGAAACTATTAGATGTAAGTGAATGTGGGTGTGTGTGTATGAAGGTGGCAACATCATATCCAATTTAAAAAAAAACAATGTGAATCATTTTTGAGGGAGCATATGGAATGGAGGCGCTGAGGAAGGGCGGGAGAAAAACAAACTAGGCAGCCGTTGCTGGCATGGAGGGAAGCAATGACAGGGCCTTGCTTGGAGCAGGGTAGTGGCAGTGGAGGTAGATGTATTACTCTGCTCAGTCCTATGGGTACTGAAGTAGTTAATATGAGGACTACGTTGAGCCTAGATTGAGAGCTTGATATACATAGTCAGTTTTATTGGATGCAACTGGGAAAAGGTAAACCCAGGCCATAGAGGCAGAGAAGGTGAAAAGTCTGCCTAAGGAACATGAGGCAAGGCCTCACAGAACATCAGGGCTAAACAAATCACTGGGGTTTCCCTATATAATGTGTTGAAGCTCTCTGGCTCTGTTTTATAATCTGTAAAATAGGAATCTACGTGCTACATCAAAAGGATAGCCTGAGTGGAAAGTGAATGTTTTTCGAAGCCATTATAAGTGGACTTTAAGAAGGGATGATGGTGTATTTCTTTTACTTTATACATCCTACGTCAAACTTGAATGTACATCAAAATTACCTGTAATGCTAGCTTAAAATGCAGATTTCCAGGCCATGAAGCACTGCAATTCTGATGCCATGGATTTGGGTTAGGATCCAAGCATGCATTTGTTGTAAGCACTTATGGGTGATTCTGACACAGGTGACTTCAGTGCTTTATGTGAGTCAGTAGAAAACTGGACATCAAAGACATGCACTAAAACAGTCCTGGAGGTCACGTCAGCAAGCAACAGACTGAATAAAACAGGAGACTGGGATCAGCCGCACCATCAGTGACATCATCAGGTGAACGCTGAAGGAAACTGGGGGGGTAAAGGGCTTGTCCACACTCAGCTGAAAATAACCACGGCCCTGATTTGTGTCTCTCCATTAAGATACATTTACATGACATTTTCCATATTTCTCGGGTCCTCCTCGGGTTACTCACAATGCTTAGGGCTCGGAGAACAACCCTTAACTACGCTCTGTGCTCAACTGTGGAGTTTCTCAGCCTCAGCAGTACTGACATTTGGGCTGGATAATCATTTGTGGTAGGGGCTATCATCCTATGCATTATAAACATAGGATGTTTAGCAGCATCTCTGGCCTCTACTCCACTAAATGCCAGTAGCAGCCCCCAAAATGCAACAAAATGTTGTGAGATTTCCAAACGTTTCCTGGTGGGTAAAATTCCCCCAGGTGAGAACCTGGATAAATAGTACAGATTCCCAGTCCTATTTTGTGACATTTTTTTTTGAATGCCCATTTTCTTGAGAGACCAGAGGTCTTCTCTTGAATCTAATGTAAGTGGTTTATCCTCCACTGATTTTACAGCTCTTCTCTCATACCCCAGTAAATCTTTGCTCTCTGCAGATTCAAGCCCTCCATGATTGGATACAGAAACCGCAACTTATTTCTTACGTAGTTCTAGACCTAGAACATCAAAACTTGCAGTTCCATTCATTTGTAGATGACAGGGCCTAGTCTTTTTTTTTTAGGGCTGATAAACACTTGCAAAGCCATAACTTCTGGGATGATTTCATACATAGTTTTACAGGAACTTGCCCTGCAATATGTATAAATTGTCTCTAGATGGTGACAGAGAATCATGAGCCCATGGTCCAGCCTTGGAGTTGTAAACTGCAAAGTAGCTTTTAAGTTGCTTGGGAATGTCAGTCTGACCTGACTTAAAAATGATAAATCTAAGACACTACAATAGCTACCTGAAATTTGTAATAAACCAATGGAGATATGGCGGGCAGAGCTCATCACTGATGTGTTGTATTCTGTCAGACCTAGCCCAGAATCTGTCATGTAACACATTCATAAATGTTTGTAAGAGGAGCAGATGGAGGGAGGGAGGGAGGAATGGAGGGAAAATTTGAGATAGAGAGATCACACTGTTTCAATCTTAACCACTCAAAGTATTTCCTCCTTTCTCTTCCTTTAAAATCAATGGTACAGTTCTAGAAATTGATTTTCTTTCTACTGACATAGCTTTTTTTTTTTTTGGCAAAATAATATTAAGATATGTGTCTCCTCCTGAACAGATCAAAAAATAAATGGTAAACCATGTCGCTTACTCACTTTCCTTTGTCCCTGGATTCATGAAGATGCAAACATCCCTTCCACGGAAAGTAAGAAACATTTACTGCCTCTCCCGGTACAGTTGACTTTCTGTGCTATGACCAACTCCTTATTTGCTCCCGTCTTTTTCAGTGAGTAGAGGGAGACTCTTCCTCCTTTAGCTGCTAAAGTTGCATCAAACAGTGGGCTGGGTTTTACTGAATGGGTGTCCGGTACTTTCCTGTAGGAAGCATTTTGATGTCCAAAAAGACAGATGTCCAAAGTCATGCATCTAAACCTAGAAGAGGGTAAAATAGAAACAGAGCACAAGGCTTATTTTAACACAGTAGCCAAAAGGAAAAAGAGAGAGATGGAAATGGATTTACCTCTTTGAAGGCCTAAGACTTAAGGGCTACTTTCTGGTCAATGTCTCAGAAATGAAGTCCGGTTAGCAACCCAGACCTCAAAAACAGTGGGGAGAAGGAGAGAGAAGAGGTGAAACAGAACAGAGCATCAAGTTATTTTTCCCTCTACAGATAACCATCTAGGAAGATAAAGGCTTCATTTGCCACACAAAATAAAGAATGAAATTCAAACAAGTGACAGGCAACAATCTTCTATTTACTTACTGACAACAGTACAGGAAAAAGAACCCCTTAGTTTAAATAGTTTTGTAAATAGATGCATCATCACACACAATTTAACAATTACCAACTGTTCTCCTTCACCTGCTATTTATTCTTCTACTTTACTTTCTGAGGACATTGGCATCAATTTCTTCCCTTTAAAACCTGTGCTTGTCTGACTTACCTATATGATAAGGTTCTCTCTCCTCATCTCATTTCCTCATTGTTTGTACTCTGGCTGAATGGGCTTGCTTTCCTTGTTCTATTTTTAGTCCTTTCCCAAGCCCTACTATTAAAAGTAGCAGGCTTGCCAGAGGCTGAAGAAGTAGTATTAGAACTAGACTACTAATTTCCCCATCAAACTCGAGGCCAAGTTCTGAGCTCTCTGCACAGTGAAGAGTGGAATATATACTTTGAAAAAGCTCTGGAAAATAGCAGGCTGCCTAAAAAGGGCAAATAACTTTGGTTTGCATGGAGTATTTTCACGTTCTTCTCCACTATCATGAGCCCATCATGAATAAGCTTAGATTCTCAAACTCTCATCTCAAATACCATCTTGACCCCACTAAGCCTTTGTCCTGGAACAGCAAGGATTGGGAACTACTGCTAATCAAGAACATGTTTAGAAATACACATTCTTGGTCATCTCTGTAAGTATTCTAATCAAGTTGGTCAGGATTTCTGATGTAACTAAATATTATCAAAAACCAATAATTATAACCCATAGTACTTGCACTTGAATGCCAGCAACACCTACTAGTCAATAGAACTTAAAGCTTTAGGGATGCTTTTGACTTCGTATTCATGGAGGAAGCAAAATATAGCAGAAAGAATAAAAGGATTTAAGCCTGGAGTTGTTGGCTATCCTCCAGAGCTGCAAAAAGAAAATACAAATAAAAGTAGAAAAGAAATAGGAAAATACACAAGTTCCACTCTGAGGCCAACATTTCTGTCCCTTCTCCTTTGATCCTTGAAATCACCACCAGTTAAGTCAAAAAAATCTTTCTGCAATCTTATTTTCCCCTTTATACTAGCCTGTGTTGCATTTCTATTACTTTCAGTGAAAGTTGCCCTAGTACTTTTACTATGTGATGTTAAACACTAAGTCTTAGCATGCCCATCTCTTCTAAGACAGAGGAGTTATCCCTACCTCACATCTTATTTTCATGAGGATTGAATGAGGTAACACACGTAAAGTGTCTAATGCAAATCCTCAACCACTAGTGCTCAATGAATGGTAGTGTTCCTCCTCTTTCTTAACTTTCCTTTGATCTTATTCCTGTAGCCAATCCCTTCCTAAGGCTGTGAACTCTTGTGTAGATGTGAATGCTTCAGTCTGACCCCTGATATTTCCCACCTGATTTCAGAATTGCAATTCCCAGAAACAATGACTGGGTGAGCATTACAAAATGGTGTTCCCTTTTGCATAGGCACAAAAAAAGTGACCAAAAGTTGGAAGCTATGAAAATTAGGAGAAGACTAAAGTCTTGTGGGAACAAAATGCAAAAGCCTGAGACCTACTGGATTTCATTTTAACTCACCCCAAGGCAGGGCACAGCCATTCATCATGCCCAGGATGGGTTGCAATCTCCTCTTACGTCCCCCAACTCTTTTTTTTTGAGACAGAGTTTTGCTTTGTCACCCAGGCTGGAGTGCAGTAGCACCATTTTGGCTCACTGCAACCTCTGCCTCCCAGGTTCAAGCAATTCTCGTGCCTCAGCCTCCTGAGTAGCTGGGATTACAGGTGCCCACCACCAGGCCCAGCTGATTTCTTTGTATTTTAGTAGAGATGGGGTTTCACCGTACTGCCCAGACTGGTCTCGAACTGCTGAGCTTAGGCAATCTGCCCGTCTTGGCCTCCCAAAGTGCTAGGATTACAGGCATGAGCCACTGTGCCCAGCCAGGCCTTTTCTTATATTGGATTGGGGAACTAAATAGGAGCTTATGCCTGCTCTGCAGTGTTGGATGTTTTTATGTGCCCTACATTAAGAGCTTCCATCTCTCTCATTCCACCTACTTCTATGAACTGCATTACAATTTCTACGTTACCAATTCTGCTATTTTCTTCCATTTACTGAGCATCCTTTCCACGTACTCACACTATCTCTGGGTGCTCTTTCAAAAGGCTTGGCTGTGAAGGTGAATATAAGTACATTATATCCTTAGTCAATTAACCTTCACATCTCAACAACCTGCAATCTGGCTTCTGCCCCCAGTCACCTGTTCCTCTAAATAAACATGCAATTAAGTTTATGAATAAATGAACAGAAATAAAAAGATGTAGACCTTTCTCCTTTCACTCAGAAAGAACCATTAAAAATGCTAGAGAAAGAGAACCCATGCTAATCTTTGAATAGTTGTAGCATTTGAAACTAACGACCACTACCTCTTTTTTGAAACCCTCTTAACTTCACAGCATCCAGGTCATTCCTTTGTCCTGTTTTTCTGAAATTTTCCACCCTTTCTGTTTAATTTTTACTAGTCAATATATATCGATAGATAGATAGATAGATAGATAGATAGATAGATGATAGATAGATGATAGATAGATAGATAGATAGATGATAGATAGATAGATTTGCCCTTTTTGTTTCCTATATATTGGGCTTCAGACTTCGGTCCTTGTCCTTCATTTTTTCTCACGAGATAATCTCTATTCCTGACCAATCAGGGCCTGTCTGATCTGCTGATGAGTCCCAGATCTATAATTCCAGCCCGAATTCCTGTCCCAAGCTGTAGACATTGTTTTATTTCCAACAACTTACAGGGCATTTTTCACTAAATGCATTGAAGGCACCTTAAACTCAACAAGGCACCAAGCATAGATCCTTGGCTATTCTTCATATGTCCTGAATCCCAAACCCAGAAGTTTGGAAGTCATCATTGGATATGGGAGGTGTAAGGGATCACCCAGTCTTGCTTTCTCAATGACTCTGTTCCTCTCCATACTCGTTGCAATTGCCTTATTTCAGGCCATTGGCATCTGCCACCCTTAAAGACTCAAAAAACGAAGTGTCTCATTCAGGCAGACTTCCCTGACCGCCCTGGCTGAGCTACGTTGGATTAAGCACTCCTCCAAGTGTACCCATAATAAGCCACCACTCCCCCATGGTCTCTGTTATAAAAGTGAGACAGTATGATCGAGGCCATGACCCCCAGCCCAACCAATGCTGCTGCATCAGCTGTTTAGAGCAGGGAGGATGTCACTGTCACCTTTGTTTCTAATACTAAGAACAGGGCCAGCACGTACATGCTTGATAATACATTATATTGAAACCTCATCGCTCAAAACGAAAACAATCCAGGCTGTTGAAACAGGCACTTTGAACCACCCCCTAAGCCAGCCCCAAATATGGAAACTTACTACTACTCCTGCACCCCATAAGGGACAACTTCCACGATTGAGTAGGTTCCACACTTGCCTGTCAACTATGTCCAGAGGTTTTCTTTGTTTTTATTCCTTCCCTCATTCCCCAGTTTTTCCTCATTTTTATTCCATCTCTCAGTCTCCAACACATAGTGACTTCTTTTTCCCCTTCCCTTTTAAACTAAACTGTACATTATAGTTGTTGTTGAAATAAGTCTAAATGTCTTGAGACTTACCCTGACCTATTAAACTGTACAATTCCCCACCTCAGCAGATGTTCTCAACGTTGGTGCTCATTGGCCAAGTCCTGCCCCGGGAGATACTGAGTTAATGGGTCTGGATGCACACATTGAAATTCCTTTTAAAGCCCTCTGGCTCCAGGTAAATATAAGAGTCAGCCACTTGAGAACCAATCATCATCCAGCCTCTCTGTGATCACTGTGTAGTCCCCAGACCAGCAACATTAGCATCACCTGAAAGCACATTAGATGCAAAGTCTCAGGTGACCTACTGCATCCTGCATTGAAGCCAGACCCCCAGGTGAGTGTGTGCACATTAATGTCAGAGAAATGCTGTTGTAGAGTCACACAGAACCTTGACACTAACAGGGTGCACTTCGAGAGTCCTCTGCCCTCAGTAACCTTCAGTTTCCTGTCTACATGATGGTGAAAATAATAGTATTGTCTCACATGGAGGTGGGGATCATGATCATCAGCTTAAATGCCACATTAAGCATTTGATAAGTAGTAGCACTGTTACCATTCTCTCTTGTGTGTTTTATCCCTCCACCCAATACGATAAGGGTGGAGCAGAGCAAGTACACTCTACTCCTAGGATGCTGGCTATGGGATTTTACGAAACACAGCTAATAAGAGGCTTGCAGATGCTGCATTCACATCCAGATTGAACATTTCCTATTATAAGCACACAAAGAGGTTGCAGCTCCCTTGACTTTCTACATCACCCAAAATACCCACCATGATTTGCCCTCTGAACACCCTGTCTACCCAGTTACGCAGTCACGATCCTGCTGAGAGTGCTGTGTGAGGCTGCACCCTGTTAGGCAGGCAATTTGTTTCCAAGAGCTGAGTAGTGACTTGGCCCCCACCACACGTGAGACTGGCATTTCCACAAGACAGCAAAGCACAATTTCAAGAGGCAGATCACTTAAAACCAATTATTGGAACTCAACTGGCTTTTACAAGGAATTAATTTAAGGAATCCAAGGTGCCAGAGGGAGAATAGTAGGAGAGATGGGGTGGGGAGGGGTGTGTTTTTTATTTTTAAAGCAGTGTGGGATCTATTTAGAGAGGTTGCAAACATAAGGGTTGTGTCCAGAGAGTAACCTAATACTTTTATATTGCTCTCTTTCTGCAGAGTCCTATCCGTCCCCTGTGATTGGATGGAGTGTCTCGAATTTTACATTGTCCCCGAGAGGAGAGGGGTCCTTTGGAATTTGGAAAAGTCTGAAAAACTAACATTGAACTAGGATATAACAGCAGCCTTGGGACACCAGAGCCTGCTTGTGCCTGCTCTGCAGTGCTGGATGTTTTTATGTGCACTACATTAAGAGCTTCCATCTCTCTGGACAAAGGGGAGAAGCGCTTCCATGGTGGGTGGCCCCAATTAAACCCTGTGCCTAGTGAGTTTCCGCCCAGGCTCACTGGAAGTCAGCCAAGGCTGATTAGAGAGCAGGTACCTCAAATGGCCCAGTACGGCTATAATGAAATGGCCCTGGAAAATTGCTAAATGACACAGAGGAAAATCATTACAATTGAAATGCCTCCCTCCTCCTTACCCTCTCTAAAAAAAAAAGAAACACTTCAGAATTGCCTAAATATTGCTTTGCCCAGTGAGTTAACTGTATAGTAAATGAAAGATCTCTCACAAACACACAGGTTTGAGCACACTGCTTTAATTATGAAATGTTTATTTTGTTTAAAAGCACATAAAGAAGACAAAAACAGAATAAAGAGAAAACAAAAGCAACTTTCCCTGACTCTACCCATAAAAAACAAATAAATTGTCACATACACTATAGAACCTACCAGTAGGCTTAATATGGAAGGTTTTCAGATATTTTTTCACTTAAAATTGTAATAAATATTTACTTTTTATGACAAAATCAATATAAGCTCTTCTTGAACCTTGAAAAACACAGAAAAGCATAATGAGATAATAAGAATGGCTCAGGTGCTGTAGCTCATGCCCATAATCCTACCATTGTGGGAGGCCAAGGCAGGAGAATCCCCTGAGCCCAGGAGTTTGAGACCAGCCTGGGCAACATAGTGAGACCCTGTCTTTTTTTTAAAAAAAAAGAAAAAGGAACTTAGCATCCAATCATCAATCCCTCAAAAATAACCAGAGTGAACATGATGTGGTATATCGTCCTTCTGTAAGCACTGTTTTATATTGTTAAAAATGCATTGTATATACTTTTGTGTTCTACCTTGTCTAATACTATATATGGAGTATGTTGCAGATATTAAGATTCCATGAACCATTATCATTAATGGCTGGGACATAATCCATTAAAGGAGTGTAACGTAATGCACTTAGCAAAAATGTGGATGTCCCTTTGTCATGGGGCTACTAAGCTATGATAAATAACAGCAGTAGCAACGTCTGCACCTTATACTGAGTAAGGGAAAAAGGGAAATGCGGACTCATGTTCCATAGGGTTCCTCCTTCAATCCTCCACCAACACCATGAGGGAGTTATTACTCATCCCCTTTCACAGATAAGTAAACTGAGGCTCATTGATAGGTGAGATCACTGGCTGAGGTGACAGAGCTAGGGGGCAGGGCCAGGATGATGACCTACATTTGTCAGATTCTTCCTTCATCTTTATTCCTCATCCATCCATAGACACCAAGCAATGTAGTCAAAAGAGCATGGTTTTGGAGTCCAAGTATTGTAAGGCCAATAGCCTCGCCAGGAGCCAGATGGACAATACTCACCCCCTCCACACCTGATAACACTTATCAGGAGGCCGGACGTCCTACTGGCACCTGACTTCTCCATGCAGGCTCCCCACACCCACTCCTGCATTCCACCCCTAGCCCCACACTCAGCACTAAATCATACTGTCAGGCCAAAATTCAAAAATCCTGCCGAGAGCCTAACCAGTGGCAGCTCGCCAAGTCCGGGTCCAGTCTCTCTCTCTGACCAATACAGGTGCCCATGCTTTGTTACCTTCTCCAGCCCACCTGTGGGTAGCCCTGCTGGACTACCAATGGCAACTTGCCAAGTCCAGGTCCAGTCTCTCTATAACCAATGCAGTTGCCCATGCTTTGTTTCCCCACTGGCCAATCTATTGTCCTCACCCCCTATAAAACCCCACGCCCAGAACGGCCAGGTGCGACTTCTCTGGCCCCTCTCTCTCTCTCTCTCTCTCTCTCTCTCTCTCTCTCTCTCTCTCTCTCTTTCTCCCTCGGGACCACAGAACCTCGCCCGTGAGCTAAATAAACTGGAATTTAATTTGTCTCGTGCTGGCCTCAGTTTCCTCATTTTAAACTCGGCAATATCCTTACAAGAATAACCTTACAAGTATTATTTGACTTATACCTTGCAAATGTTAGGTGCCCAATAAATACCTGTTTCCTACATGCTTTTTATTCTAATTAAAATTTTATGAAGGCTATCACTCACAGACCTGGTGATTGCACCTGCTAAATGTTAGATTTGGAAGGCCATATCTTATCACAAGTACTACAGTTTAGAATTCAGCTTTCCATATGAAGGGTACCTTAGGTTTCATTGATAATGTAGAATCAGGAAAACAGAAGAAAGACAAGGCATGACTCTATCTCAGAAAATTCCATTGTAGGAGAGAGAAACCCTAGTTTGGTTTAGAAATGAAGAGTAGTGGTAACGATGATTAAACATACTCTCATTAATTGATTGCTTCCCTGGAATGGGGCCAAACACTTTTAGCATTTAAGGAAAATAAGCATCAAAGTAGTTCTCTAATGTGGAAAATGAAAGCAAGACTGTCTAATGTGCAGATAAGTTAGTAATTACCAGCTGACATAATTTGGATAAGAGGCAGTGTTAGAATTTGAAACTGGGTCTGAATCTGTTCTATTCTAGAAACACATTCTAGGTTCATCTCCCTATTCTTTATTGGGTAGCCTGAGGCATTGGACCAGTAGGTATGAATACCTCACACAGGTGGAAACCAACTTGAAGTGAGTATCAGATATCCCATTTCTTACAAGTCAACTGGCCGGCCACCCACCATGTTTCTTGAGTCTCTGTACTCCCTGGAGACTCCCCTTCCTCTCCCTCTCCCCTATTTTATGTACAAAACAATTTAGCCTCTACCCCATTCAGTTCCAGACCTATCTGAGCATATCGAATAACTCATTAATGTGCTCTGAAGAAATAAAAGATTGTTTATTCCTCGCCTCATTCCTCAGTAGAACAGAATAATGACAGAGGGCATCTCAGCCCCCCATTCTGCTTGCCCAGTTCCCCCAAGTGAACAGCAGCTGAGAAAAGATGAATTACTTCATGGCTATGAAGGGCATCATTTCCCTCAGAAGGCAGAAATGTTAATCATCAGCTTCAGCTTAACACAAAAAATTGCTGCTGTTGTCAATTTCTAAAATGTGAAAGCTGGAATGCATTCTCTTCACCATGGAGCTGGAGTAAAACCAAGCCCAGTCTTCTCATCACAGGTTCAGATTGACCCAGTGGGTCTATTTATAAATATAACCAATGAAAGGTCAATTCTATAGGTCATAATTGGAGAAGCACTCAATTTGGCATCAGCCTGAGCTCAGATTTCTTCGTGGGAAGCCTTCCAAACCATCCGTAACTTCTCTAGTATGGATTTATATCCCTTCCATATGCTCTTTGAACAACCATAAAGCTCTTTGAACTCTGTCACAGGACATAGAAAATTAAACCAAAAATTAAAATAAAGCAGAATGGCTTCTCTATCGGACTTTGAGACTCTGAGATCCAGGGGCTATGTACACACAATCTTTAATAGTGGTTCTTTATTGGGGACATTCTCCAACCAGGGAACATATGGCAATGTCTGGAGACATTATTCATTATCACAGCTAGGCTGGGGATTGTTACTGGGATATCACGTGCAGAGGTCAAGGTCACTGCTCAACCTTCTGCACTTCGCAGGACAGAACCCCCACAAGAAAAAGTTATTTGGTCCAAAGTGTCAATAATGCCAAGATTGAGAAACCTTAATGTTTAAGATTATTCATTTAGCAAATATTTATTAAGTACTATCTATGTGTCACACTTTCTTCTAAGGGATGGAAATACCTTGTGCCTGTTTCCCCCTGCCCCAAGTCATTTGAGAATGTTCAACTCTTGCTCGGTTACCAGGCTGAAATGCAGAGGTATGATACCAGTTCACTGCAACCTCCACCTCCCGAGTTCAAGCAATTCTTGTGCCTCAGCCACCCAAATAGCTGGGATTACAGGCATGCATCCTATCACCCAACTAATCTTTGTATTTTTGGTAGAGACAGGGTTTCACCACGTTGACCATGCTGGTCTCAAACTCCTGAGTGCTCAGCCTGCCTCAGCCTCCCAAAGTGCTGGGATTACAGGCATGAACCACCATGCCCACCTATGTTTTCTTACTGTAATTTTAATTTTCATGATAATTATAGTAAATGCCTGGTAACCACTAAAGGATCTAGCCTCCTACATTAACTCCGCATATACAATATTCATTTATATAATCTTCACAATCACTCTATAGTGTTACTCTCTGCTTTCCCCCTCACTCTTCCTTTTTCAACAAATGATATAGAGTAAGCTCAGAATGGTTGGGTAACTTTCCCAAGGCAACATAACATTTGATTTATGTTACCTGATTCATAACCATTATGCATAATTGCCTGCCAGCTTAAAAGCAATTCGGAATCATAGTATCTAAGTCAGAGGGCTGTTGAAAAGATTATTTATGCATCTTGTTTGGTGTATTAATGACCCCAACAGTGTAGTAGATTTAGAGATGCTAGATTGTCACTTCAGGTGAGTGAGAAGGAAGTTTAAAAAGCAGCCACGATTGCAGGGAATCTAGAAGCCAAATTACTCCGCAGGGATCATTAAACTTTCTTTTTAAAAAATTTTATTATAATTTAAGTTCTGGGGCACATGTGCAGGACATGCAGGTTTGTTACATAGGTATACACGTGTCATAGTGGCTTGTTGTATCCATCAGCCCAATATCTACATTAAGTATTTCTCCATGAAAACTTTCTTGAAGACCCTCTGCAAGAGAGTGAGCATGTGTACATTGGACAGAGGCAACTTGATGAATGGAAGAAAACAGAGCGAGAATCCTGGTAGGTGGTGTTGATGAGACCCTGGACCAACTGACAAAAGAATTTCTTAGAATCTCTATCCACCTCTTTTCAGTAAATGTTCCTGTATCTTCACACAAGTAAAGAATGTTCGGTGCCTCTCATATTACCAGGATTAAACATGCAAGGATCTTAGGGGAAATGTCTACAAGAAGAAGTGGGGAAGGAGCTGGAAAGACTGGGAAACTCATCATATCATAATGTGGGTGGGCATGACCTCAAGTGAAGGAGAGAGGGAAAAAATGGGTACACTGAACCACAGATTTAGACTTAACTTACACTTAGACTTCTAACTCAACTTAGATATCCATGCAGAAGGAAGGTTCTGGAGGCCACAGAAGAGGGCTCAAGCCACAGCCAGCCATTAGAGGAGTCCCATGACTCCTAGAAATGGGTCTGCCTGGCTAGGTGCAGTGGCTCATGCCTGTAATCCCAGCACTTTGGAAGGCAGAGGTTGGCAGCTCACTTGAGGTCAGGAGTTCAAGATCAGCCTGGCCAATGTGGTGAAAGCCAGTCTTTACTAAAAATACAAAAAATTAGCTGAGTGTGGTGGCAGCCACCTGTAATCCCAGGTACTCAGGTGGCTGAGGCAGGAGAATCGCTTTAACAGAGGAGGCAGAGGTTGTAGTGAACTGAGACTGGGCCACGGTACTCCAGCCTGGGCAACAGAGCAAGACTCTATTTCAAAAGAAGGAAGGAAGGAAGGAAGGAAGGAAGGGAGGGAGGGAGGGAGGGAGGGAGGGAGGGAGGAAGGAAGGAAGAGAGAGAGAGAGAGAGAGAAAGAAAGAAAAAGAAAGGAAGGAAAGAAAGGAAAGAAAGAAAGAAGAAAGAAAGAAAAAGAAAAAGAGAAAAGAAATAGAGAAAGGAAGGAAGGAGGGAGGGAGGGAGGGAGAGAGGGAGGGAGGGAAGGAGGGGAGGGAGGGAGGGAGGAAGGAAGGGAGGAAGGGACGATGGGGAGGAAGGGGTCTGCCTTAGTAACTCCGCTACACACATTCACTTACTAGGGACCACCCACTAGAAGTGAGGCCTGGGCCCTTGGTCAATTACCCACCATGTAGTTGAATGTTTATGAGGCACATCTTCATGGCCACCACACCAGGCACTTTTAAATGTAGCATGAAACAAGCACAAATCCTCTGCCTTCAATTCAACTGGACATGCATGTACTCAAACACATGCCCTTTGGGCAAACAGCACATCACCTGCCTGCCCTCCGAGTTGCACTTGAGCCCCATTTTGTGGAATTAGCTTAAAACCAGTGAGCTCATCAGCTTTCAGGACGTGTTATAAATGCCCCTCTCTGTACAGTTGATCTTCCATTCTACCCCACCTCCCCCTGCCAAAATGTCATATTATTTTAGTTTTGTTTGATATGAAAACCTGGATCTCAGTGGTGATTGTCTGGCCCTTCTGTTTCTTTCTGCAGCCACTCGTCCGGAGATAATAAGCTATAAACACTGTCATCATGTGTAAACAATACCTCTGTGAGGTGAGCCCCAAGCAAACAAGGCAGTCCTATAGTCTTCCCTCGTCCTGATGGTCCTGCCTGTCCTTACAGCAGCGCAGATGATGGGAGGAGCCAGCCTGAGCTGCTGGACCCAGGCCAGCCAGCTGGGAGTCCTCTGGCGGGACCTGAAATAGTGATTGAGCGGGCAGCTGGAGGTGAGGGACTTTCAGGATCCTACCTGAGTGCTTCATAGGTGGCCGCAGGGCACTTGACTCAGATCCAAGAGAGGCACCTGGCTCCACGCTGGCACAGTGCCAGTTTCAGAGGGTAAAGCTTGCCCTGAATGATGGTGTCTGGACTCAGTTCATGTTTTATTATTCTGTGTCTCTTCAAAATTAATTCCTCAGCGAAAGATGTTTGAAACCTAAGCCTCCTCATTCTCCATCTCCATTTTATTTTCAGTTGCAGGCACTTGTCCCTGCTGAAAATCAGGAGAGTTATTGTTAAGCAAATTGCTGCTGGAAATTGGATTTCTGAGCAATGCCAGGCACAGCTGTTGAAACACTGAAGCTTCTCCTAGGTCTAGAAACTACTAAGGAAAGGGCAAACCTGTCCATCTCCTGGAGCATCCAAGGCTGTGCCTAGTGTAGTGAGGAGGAAGGGATGATTTCTCAAAAATGTTGGAACACAGAGATGTAGGAACTGACTTTCAAAAATGCATATGGACTAGTACAGTCGTTCTCAAGGTGTGCTTCCCAGACCAGCAGCATCAGCATCACCAGGAAACTTGTTAAACATACAGAGTTTTGATACATCTACTCCACACCTACTGAAGGAACTCTGGGGGTAGGACACAGCTCTCTCCTTTAACAAGTTCAGCAGGGTTTCTGATCACCACTAAAGTTTGAGAATTCCTGCTCTAGAGACAAAGGTGGTGCTTGTTGTTGTTCACAAATAAGTAAAACACAAAAGTTCGCTTAGTTATGTAATAATCCTGTTACGCTGCTGTAGTTTGGATGTTTGTCCCCCAAACCTCATGTTGAAAACTGAACCCCAATGTTGGAGATAGGGCCTACTGGTCATGGGGGCGGATCCCTCGTGAATGTCTTAGTGTCCTCCTTGTGGTAATGAGTGAGTTCTAACTCTCTTAGTTCCTGCAAGAGCTGATTATTGAAAAGACTATTCCCAAAAAAAAAAAAAAAAAAAAGAAAAGAAAATTTGGCCAGGCACAGTGGCTCACGCCTGTAATCCTAGCACTTTGGAAGGCCGAGGTGGATGGATCACCTGAGGTCAGGCGTTCAAGACCAACCTGGCCATGATGGTGAAACCCCATCTAAAAAAAAAAAAAAGAAAGAAAGAAAAGACTATTCCCTCGCTCATCTTTGTCTCCTCTCTCTTTAAAAGATCTCTGCACATACCAGTCCCCCTTCCCCTTCCACCGTGAGTGGAAGCAGCCTGACGCCCTCACCAGAAGCAGATGCTGGTGCTACGCTGCTTGCACAGCCTGCAGAATCATGAACCAAATGAACTTCTTTTCTTTATAAAGCAGCAGTCTCCAACCTTTTTGGCACCAGGGACCAGTTTCATGAAAGACAATTTTTCTGCACACCAGGGGCGGGTTGAGGGTTTTGGGATGATTCAAGTGCATTACATTTATTGTGCACTTCATTTTTATTACTATTACATTGTAACATATAATGAAATAATTACACAATTCGCCATAATGTAGAATCAGTGGGAGCCCTGAGCTCTTTTTCCTGCAACTAGACGGTCCCATCTGGGGATGACAGGAGACAGTGACAGATCATCAGGCATTAGAATATCATAAGGAGCGTGCAACCGAGATCCCTTACATGCACAGTTCCCAATATGGTTTGCACTCCTATGAGAATCTAGTGCCGCTGCTGATCTGACAGGAGGCGGAGCTCAGGTGGTAATGGGAGCAATGAGAAACGGACTGTAAATTCAGCTGAAGCTTCACTCACCCACTGCTCACCTCCTACTGTGTGGCCCAGTTCCTAACAGGCCACAGGTACTGATCCATGGCCCTGGGGTTTAGGGGCCCTGTTATAAAGTACCCAGCCTTGGTACTTTATAGGAGTAAATTTATAGCAACAGGAGAAGGCTCCTTTATAGCAACACAAACAGACTAAGATACATGCCTCATCACAATGTATTTGTCCAAATACTTATTGAACTACTACTTTGTACTAGGCTCTATGTTAGGCACAGGGATGTAATCGTAAATAAAAACAGATATGGTTCTTGTTCTCATGAGCTTATCTTTTAGTCAGAGAACTGATATTAAATAAATACAAAAATAAGTACCTAAGCACTAATTATTTAAAGCGATTTGAATAAAATAAAGTTTCTTTCTTTTTTTTCTTTTTTTGGAGACAGATTCTCACTCTGTCACCCAGGCTGGAGTGCAGTAGCACGATCTCGGCTCACTGAAACCTCTGTCTCCTAGGCTTAAGCAATTTTTCATGCCTCAGCCTCCCAAGTAGCTGGGATTACAGGTGTGTGCCATCTTGTCCAGCTAATTTTTGTATTTCTAGTACAGATGGGGTTTCACCATGTTGGCCAGGCTGCTCTTGAACTCCCGACCTCAAGTGATCTGCCTGCCTCAGCCTCCCAAAGTGCTGAAATTACAGGCGTGAGCCTCCATACCCAGCCTAAAATAAAGTTTCTTAAATAACAATACCAAAAGACCTGATCTAGTATGGGAGGTTAAGGAAACTTAAGTGAGGAAATTATACTTCAGTTGAGATATAAAGGAAGCATAGAAATCATAATCCGAAAATCTGGAATGGAGGTGGGTTTTTCAAGCAAAGAGAACAGCACATGCTGAGACCCTGCATCTGGGTGAAAACGTCTGACTCAACTGACAAGATCAGGGTGGCCAAAGTACAGGAATCAAAGGGCACAGAATTATGAGACAGGATGAGTAAAAGATACTTGGAGTTGGCCAGGCATGATGGCTCACGCCTGTAATCCCAGCACTGTGGGAGGCTGAGGCGGGCGGATCACAAGTTCAAGAGATTGAGACCATCCTGGCCAACATGGTGAAAACCCATTTCTACTAAAAATACAAAAATTAGCTGGGCGTGGTGGTACAATCCTGTAGTCCCAGCTACTTGGCTACTTGGGAGGCTGAGGCAGAAGAATCACTTGAACCAGGGAGGGGGAGATTGCAGTGAGCCGAGATGGTGCCACTGCACTCCAGCCTGGCAACAGAGCAAAACTCTGCCTCAAAAAAAAAAAAAAAAGATACTTGGAGTCATGTTTAAAATGTTGATCTTTATTGTAAGATCCACAGGCAACCACTGGAGAGTTTGAAGATGGAAGAGGGGCAATGGGAACAAATGGCATTTGGAAAAATCTCCTTCTAGTTGATGCATGGAGAATGGAGTGGAAGAGGACTCTTAGGAGGGCACTGCAGTTGTTCAGGCCAGAGATGAGATAGGGGAGACCAGCGTAGTTGAGGGGGAGATTCAAGACATGGAAGGAATTATGAGCTCTCGGGAAGAGTCTATCACAGGTCCCGGGTGAGAGTGCCAAAGTTGTCAAGGATGGGTGTTGTTTCTGGCTTGCATGTCTGAAGGACTGGGGAAATTATTCAATGAGGTAACATCTCTGAAAAGCATCAGGTTTGGGACAGGGTAGGTGATGAGACACACAGTTTTAGTGGCCCTTGAGATTTAAAGATGTAAGCCTCGAATAGGATCTCAGAGACAAGGTTTGGGCTGAAGATATTAAATGCGGCGTGACCCACACAGCTAAGTCTCAGAGTTGAAACTTACAGAGTCTAGAGTGAGAAGACAACAGGTCTCAAGATCAGCCTGGAGGGACTCCAGTACCTGTGACTCATGTGTAGCAAGAGCTCAGTAAAATTTTTTATAATCGCGTGAAGAAGAAGGAAGAGAAGGAGAGAAAAGGATGAAAAAATAAGAGTAAAGCAGACTGTATTGGATTCAAGGTCTGGCCCTGCCATCTGAACAAGTTTCTTACTTCTCCAAGCCTCAGTTTCCCCATCTGGAGGGAAGGTGGTTCATATCTCATGCATGTACCATGTGGATTAAATAATGTAATATTTGTCACATAGCAAATGCTCAGTGACATTATCAATTATTACTCTGTGCATGAGACGAGGCAGGCTCTTAATGTTATTTATGAGAGTGGTGAATGAATCAATCATTGGTTGAATAAATGATATCTATCTCCTTTCTCAAAGAATTATTTTTTTTTTGAAATACCATTTGTATTAATAGTAATGGAGTCAGGGGTGGAGTAGAGGGAGGATGCTTGAGTTATGCACTTCATGCAGTAACCTGGGACATTGATTTTAAGCCTCTATCTCATTGGAGAAATGGAAAACATTGAGGTGTGATTTTTTAAAAGACAGATGGGACAATCTGTGTTGTGTTACTTTTCTCTAGGGAAGCAAAAGCCACCCTGTATTACCCTGTGTTATGTATCTCAGGATGGATTTTGCAATTGCTCCACTCATCTTTCTCACCCTGCCTATAATTACCATTTTTAAAAGTCCATATTATTTTGAAAGACCTCATCTCTCAGAGCTATCAATTCCTATGCACTTTTACAATGCAATTAAAAAGGCAAAAAAAAAAATCAGAAGTTGTAAGAAACACCAACATGACTGGACAAATAATGAGGTGTTTCTAGGAGGCTGGAAGTAACCTCGAACTCATACATCCTGGTTTATGTGAAGCCAGCAAAAGTAAGATGGATCTCTCACTGCAGATTCTTGGGTACATCAGCCTAACCAGTCTTCTCTTTATACTAACATTTTACTTAGCGTCAGATATATGCTTGGATTAAAAAAGAAAGAGTAATGAGAGTGACCTGAGAGCTATTGTCATTGTATTTTATTGAGTGCCTATCCATTTAGTGGTTGAAATGTAACAATCTTAAAAACCAGGGTTGTTACTAGAAAGCAAACAAAGATAGAAATAAATATTTTCTTAGGATTGAGTCAAGGAATTTCACTTTCTCTTTCCTTGACCCTCTGAGAGCATGGGAGTGGCATGTCATAAATGTCATATTTTAAACAATGATTTGAAGATTAACTCCACGTTGTCCTTACTCAACAGTCATGAGTTGGCTCTACCTTGGAGGAAGTCACGAAACCAAGGATATTGTCTGGAATCTCATAAATTACAAAAGGATAATACTAACAATGTAATCCGACAGTATTTATAACGACTCCAAAATCTCAGTATAGGGATATCATGCACCATAATCCTGAAACATGCTTCTCTTCACATTAACCACTGTGAAAAAGAATGTGTTGTGTGGTTAATAGCATCTTAGAAACACAATGATAATGAGAACAAACAATAACTAGAATTTATTGGGTGCTTACATTGTGCTAGGAACCATGCTACACATTTTTTATGCATTCACCATTTAATTCTTACAGTAATCCTACAAGGAAGATACTACTGTTCTCCTCATTTTATGGAGAAAGAAACTGGGGTACAAAAAAGATCAGATAATCCAAGGCCACTTATCCAAGGCCAATAGACTAGTGAATGATGAAGCTGAGATTAATAAAAAGGCTTATATGACTCCAGACTAAGCTCTTTTAACATGAACTGGGAGGAAGTTTTATAAGTCTCTTTCTCTAGCTAACAAATAATAACTCTTCCTCCTTGTTTAAAAAAATAGTCATGGAAGATCATATAGTTAGATATATACATATTTTGTGAATTTGAAAGAAAACAGGAATAGCATTGAATCTATACATTGCTTTGGGCAGTATGGCCCTTTTCATGATACTGATTCTTCCTTTCCATGAGTATAGAATATTATTCCATCTTTTTGTGTCCTCTCTGATTCCTTGAGCAGTGGTTTATAGTTCTTTTTGAAGAGGTCCTCCACTTCCCTTGTTAGCTGTATTCCTAGGTATTTTGTTCTCTTTGTTGTAATTGTGAATGGGAGTTTATTCATGATTTGGCTCTCTGCTTGTCTGCTGTTGCTGTATAGGAATGCCTATGATTTCTGCACATTGATTTAGTATCCTAAGACTTTGCTGAAATTGCTTAACAGCTTAAGAAGCTTTTAGTGTTAGGTATCACTATCATTGCTGTTGTTAAGAACTAAGAAAAGCAATGTGAATTTTCAAAAAAGAAAAAAAAGCTACCATGGCAGAAATTTTGGAAACTGAGTCCAATGGCTTTATGTGATAACCTCAGTTTTGTTTGTTTTGCCAAATCTGCATATTACCTGAACTATTTACTTATATTTATTTAACTTATTTATATTTATGATTCACTTTATAAACTTTAAAATTATGTGATCTAACATGACTATATGAACAGTCTAAAGCATCAAACTATTACAGTTTTTAAAAATTCTGTGTGCCCCCAAGAACCTTCTGGAATACCAGAAATGGACTATATTCCCCACATTGGAGACTCCGGTTAGAATGACCATAGGGAATGCAGGGGAAAAGACAAAATAAAGCAAACAATGGCCAGGAGACGTGGTGGCTCCAGACCTCTCATCTCCAACATCTTTTATCAACTTCCCAAGGAATCCCTATAGGGCAAGACTCGGTTGCCTGGGAAACTCTGGTCTGTATAACCTGACCACATGTCATCCTGTGACAGATGGAAGAGCCTGTTAGCCACACTGGGGACCTGTCATAGACGTCACCCTAGGTCTGCACATTTCATGTACAATGAGCTCTGAATTGAAAATCAAACAGTTACTCATCAGGAAGGAAAGACATCACAAAATAAAACATGAAATGTTCTAAATTCAACAGGGGATTTAAGAGCATATAACACTGTGCTCTCATGTATACAGGCAAAAAAATGCATCAGAACCCAAATGTTTAGTTTCAAAAAAATGGAAACATCTAGTCAGTTCTACTCCCGTGTCTTCTCTGTGGTCCAATTAATCAAATCAGAATGAATTCAAAACTGGTAGCCACTTGCCAAGCATGCAAAAAATGTCTGATTCTGATTATTAAATAAACAATTCCTAAAAAAGGAAGTGTTTTGAAGAAAGACAAACATTTTCTTCCCTCGGAATTGCAGTGTATTGAACTCCTCCCACGAGTTGGTGGTAGGAAAAGACTAAACTAACGAGAAATTGAGAATTTATCAAATCATGCTTCATTCCAAACATAAGATATCAAAATGTCGAAATTGCCTCTTAAAAATTTAGTAGTGTTATTGCTTTGTCTTCCATTTTAAAGAAAATAAATATGACACACTTTTGGATGGTAAAGGGTTTGGTTATATATTTCTTCACACAGTTTTATAAGATTAGTTTTCTCTTAAATGTGGAAGCTTTGATGGCCAAGACTAATGAATTCAATTTTGATTTCATATATTCTTTTTTATGATTTCTTAATATCATCATTTAGAAGGTTAGTTTTCACAACCCCAAGTGTCAAGGTAAAAATCCACTGATTTATACAGCAAGGTCAGAGTTTCAACCCTAACTGCTACATACAGCCTACAGGGGTAGTATGCCACTCACTCTACCTTTATGATATTTATATTCATCATAAAGAAAGTGGTAACACTTCACATGGTTGTTGAGGATATAAATGAAAAGTGAAGTGGATACTCTTTGTGGTTAGACAGAAGAAAAAATACATATCTGCAAGGATATACATCAAATTATCAACCACACTATCCTTTAGGATATTGGGGATTTGTGAAGGTATGTCTTAAGGAGGGGACTGAGTACATGGGGTGATGAAGGACTCCTATTTTGTATTTTACACACTTTCAAACTGTTTGAATGAACTGTTAAAAGGAACATGCCTCATGTATAGATATGAAAGATTAACAAGACATTTAAGAATAAAAATGGCAAAAAGACAAAAAGAAGGGGGTTATGGTTCTTGATTTGTATGCTGAACTAAGTGAAACTAAGTGGATTTTCCTTCTTTCCCCAGAAGTGTTCCTTCTTTCCCCAGAACCATGGGCGCTCTTCCAGGGCTGTCTTGATTCTAAGGTCAGTTGTGCAGGGGAGTCATAGGAAGGGCAGCACCCCAAATATCCTGGTCCACTCAAGGTCTAAACTACCTCATTAAACAGCCTGAAATCCTTGAAACATTGGCAGAGGGCGGGGGGCTCAAGCTAGCATGAAGACAAAGAAAATGAGGTTGTAAAGATCAGGCAAACTTCTGTAGTCACTCTCTTTATCATAACTATAGTCCTAACACTATTACTATCAATCATTAACAGTTATTGTAATTTTGCTGTGGTCTTGAGATTATGCTTAGTATTTTTTAATGAACGTTTCATGTAATGTTTGCACAATATTTGAAGAAGACGTTATTATCATCCTCACTTTGCACACACAAAAACTCATGATGGAGAGTTCTGGTAAGTGAGTTGTACTCACAGGGTTAGCAAGTTATGAAGCTGCAAACCAAATTCCAGCAACCTGGAATGCTATGTGGGATTGGACAGCAAAAGCTTAACAGTAGTAAAGCAGAAAGGTTGGCAAATTGGTTCTTTCTGAATACAGTTGAATTTCTTGTGGGCCTGGCTTATAGACTCAAAATTATTAGTGTTATAAGGGATGGTACAGGTCTTTGAGTTCAACCTCTCTGTCAGTAAGAGAGTAAAGAATCTTTTCCACATATCCATGATAGATGATCATCTATCTCTGCTTAAACAGCTCTAATAAAAGAAAATTTAAGATATATGTGAACAAATCTTAGCACTGTTGAATAACTTCACTCATTAAAACCTCTTCATTCCATTAAGCAGAAATTGGTTGCCCTATGAAATTGCAACAAAGACCTTGGTTCTTGTATCTGAAGCGGCACATGTTGCCTCTTCCATAGGATAATGTAATAATGTGTGAAAGATATGAATGCAATTCTTGTGTCCACAGTAAATTTGGATGATTTCTCTAAAAGAGAAAGTAGAGTCTGGGCTTAGGCAACTTACAGTCCTGGACTCAAGCCTCAGTTTGACCCTTTGCTAGCCATTAATCTTTGAGCAAGTTCCTTAAATTTTGAGTCTTCATCTGTTTGAATCTACAAACTGAGGAATATAGTATCCATGCCATAGGACTTACAAGAACGAATATAAAGTTCCCAGTGCAGGATAGTGCCAGACACAGAATAAGTATCTAGGACATGTCGGTTTTCTCTTCTTTCACTGTTTTGTTTATCTTTCTCTGATTTCTCTCTGGTGTTCTTATGAACTTTTTGAAATGTGAGACTCTCACATAGACACAGTCCTCCAGATGTACTCTAATGCAAAGGAAGGTAAAGGAAAGTTGGACTGCAGATCTCATGACACAAACACTGATTTTCTATTTAAATGTCTTCATTATTCCAAAGATTCATATATAGCCTAAAAATAGGTGAAAAAAAATCAAACCCCTTTTCCCTGCTTCCTAACCAAATCTGATGTCTCCCACATTAAACTTACTGATTTTACTATTAGCCCCAAAAGACTATCTTTTCTCCCTATTCACTTCTGTTTTCTAGCTCTTAGTCCATTGCTCCTACCTGTTGATACTGTGTCTTGGTTCTGTCATCTATACTATTAGCAATCTCTCCCCGACTTAGTGGTGGCTGAAAATGTGATAAGCATACTTTCAACCCAAGGAACTGATTTTAAGAAAGACAAACAAGACAGGGCCCGGGAGTGCTCCCATGTCACACTGCTGCAGACCTCCCACCAAGTTGACAAGAAGTCATTAATCAACCCTGGCTGGATGGAGCTCCTTTATCATTGATGATTGTGTCCAGGGGTCCTACCATGTAGTTCCCATGTCATAATTCTAAACGTGGCTATCAGGGAGACTTTATGAAATGCTTCTCTGAAAACAAGACACATTCAGCCCCTATACCATGAGCCTTCTAATAAAACCATCAACATAGGATGTGGAGTTATTTTGGCACACTATTACACACTGCATTAGTCTCAATATTCATTTATATATGCTCACCAATATTATCATTGATGCTAGGCTCTTTAAAAAATACTACTTTTTCTTAAAAACATGAAGTTACTTCTTTGTTTTCCAGAAGTGAATAACATGGATATCCTTCAGTTTAGAGCATTCGAGTGTTGCTAAGCTAGTGGAATCATTCCTATTCTCTAATAAAATTCAAAAGTTACAGAAAATTACTCTAATGGATCTCCAGAACTTAGAATTGTTTTTACAATCACTGAAGAAAGATGTCTGCTTTCATGCATGTAACTATTATCTTCTTTCCTTCATAGGATAACAGTTTCCACTTTTCAAGAATATGTCTGATCTTCTCTTAGCTGGTAGAAAATAGAGCCATGCAGCTTCAATTCAGATCAGAGGAGGAAGAAAAATGAACATCACACAAGGAGAACTTCATTATTCTATCAAACAAGACTTAGCTCTTATTCACACACCTTCCTTATGTCATTTCCAGTTTATTTGTTATATTTTAAAATACGAAAATAGTTTGGAAAACTTTTAAAAATCTTCTTTTAACAAGCTTCTTGAATACAGTCACCTGAGCACAAAAACTAGAAGATATTAGTTTTTGTTTATATGTATTCATATTTTATCTATTTGCAGTTATATTTTTATTTTTAAACTAGTATCAAAATATACCTTCATTTTTGCTGTTACAGATTCTAATGATAAGATTTAAGCCTACTTTGACATAGCAGCTGCCTGAGCTATAGTGTAGATACTAAAACACTGAAAGTCTAATAACTAAGTAACTTTTAAATTTTTATATAAATATTTTGAAATTCTATCTATATTAGTAAAGAACTGCTTTATGTGGTTTCTCATGCAATGATATTGAATATTCTCCCAAATCCTTAAATAACTGACCCCTTCTCACCAATATTTTATGTATGTATGTATTTATTTATTTATAGCACCGGTGTCTCACTATCTCGCCCAGGATGGTCTCAAACTGCTGGGCTCAAGTGATCCTCCAGCGTTGGCCTCCCAAAGTTCTGGGATTACAGGCATGAGCCACCATTCCTGGCCTTGAATTATTTTTTTAACGTTAATTCACCTGAGAGAAATAATTGGATCAAAATAAATGAGTATTTCATTCCTCTTTTTCTTTTCACTAAAGACTTGTTATCCCTGCATTTTTATTCTTTTTAACGTCTGTTGCCATACTTACAATAAGATATTGTTTAAACTGTTAATTTTCTAAGCACTCTGTTTTAATGGAGACTTTATTTTTTCATATTTGTTCTACCCAGTACTATATTTGTGGCTTTTAGATATTTAGAGAGTATACAAATTTGTTACATTAATTTTCTCAATGATAAATTAAAAAGAAAATTATTTTATTTAGTTTTATTCATCTCCTTATGAAATAATACAATTAGATTTTGGGATGTGACAAACTTACATCATTTTTTTCCTAAAATATGTAACTGGTATTTGCATCAGAAAGTTGGTTGTAATGCTAACATTATTATAGCTATGCATAAACCAACAATGACCACTTCAAGGCTTGTAAAATCACACATGTAAAATATGAGATGACTTTCCAAAATTCACCAGATTTATCTGTCACCTAAAAAAACTGTTGAGAACTCATTTGAGCCAAGCAAGTAGGTGCTATGGAGAAGCAAAGATGAATAAGACGTGGCTGTTATATTCAGAGACATGTCATTGGTGAGGGATAATAAAAGAAATCTTGAAAAAATAAAACAAAACAAAAAGGCCACACAGAAATAGAGGCAGAATGTGGAAAATGTCATAAATGAAATGAAATGTTTTGGCATTTAGAGATTGGAGAAATGAATCTGGGGTTTAAAGCTCCCTGTTTGTGGCAGGAATGGGTGGCAGAGTTTATGGTGACTAAGATTTATTAAAGCCGAGGGAGGATCCAAGATGGCCAAATAGGAACAGCTCCAGAGTGCAGTTCCCAGCAAGAACAATGCAGAGGGTGAGTGCCCACCACATTTCCAAACACATTTTCACTGTCCACAGACCAGGAGATTCCCGGGCCGAAAAGTGCCACCAGTTTTCAGCATGGCGGTTTCAGCTGGTTTCAACCGCATGGCGGTTTCTGAGGTTGGCACACAGAAACTCACACAAATC
>CAUYLG010013788.1:0-66749 GCA_963573385.1 Cacajao melanocephalus
ACTGTTAAAACCTGTGCATACTTCGCGAAGTTCTCGTATTGTGTTCTTCAGTTCCATTAATTCACTTATATTCCTCTCTAAATTGTCTATTCTCGTGAGCATTTCGTCAAACCTTTTTTCAAGGTTCTTAGTTTCTTTACATTGGGATAGATCATGTTCTTTTAGCTCAGAAAACTTTCTTATTATCCACCTTCTGAAGCCTAATTCTGTTAATGGATCGCACTCGTTCTCCATCAGGCCTTGTTCCCTTGTTGATGAGGAACTATGATCCCCTGTAGTAGGAGAGGCATTCTGAGTTTGAGTATTCTCAGCCTTTTTACGCTGGTTTCTTCCCATCATTGTAAGTTTATCCACCTGTCGTTTGTAATTGCTAACTTTCAAATTAGGTCTCTGAGTGGACGTCCAACTTGTTGATTCCCAGCGCCAAAATCTGAGCAACCCACTGCGCCGACTAAAACAGCGGCATTAAGATTCCTGGTGCTTTTCTGCCCGGGAATCTCGGGTCTGGCTTCCCTCTTGAATCCCTTTTTCAGTCAGGTAAATAGGCGACTCTGCCTTCCCGAAGCTCCAAACGTTGACCAAAAGAGGAGTCAGTCCCATTTACTCTGCACGAAGAACCGCCACGCCAGGGCACCGGCAAAACCACCACGCCAGCCACAAGAGTCGCGCTGGTGACCCGTGGGGCTCCTCCGCTGGGAATCTCCTGGTCCGTAGGCAACAAAAATTCATCTGCAAATGTGGCGTCCTCTCGTTCTGTGCGCTTTCTCTGGGAGCTACAATCCTGAGCTGGTATTAGTCAGCCATCTTGGATCTCTCCAGTTAACTGAATACTAAGGGTTTACATAGAATTGCCATGCATAATACTTTAATATAATATTCAAAAAATTCAACATTTTTAGTGATACAAAGTGACTTTAGCTTCTGGTATTCCTTAGCATCATCATTTGAAAATGTACAATCACTGTGGAGCCAAGGTCCTTTATAAAGCAGCAAGGTTTTCTCATTGAGAGATCCTAGCATTAGACACAGAACATAAGCTTACTGTATTATCTTTACATTTGTGTGCATGATAACTGTGAGGGCATTTTCAATGTTATGAGAAATGCAAGTTAGAAGAACTTTTCTTTTTCTCTTCAATGCATATGGACCCTAAGTCTTTTGAACATATAATTCTTCAAAGTTTAGAAGCAATCCATGGAATATCTTCAGTGGCACATGAAATACTGTAGTTCAGCATATATGGTCAGTTTATAGGAATTTTTATTTACTCTGTATTTAGTTTTTAATAAGACTTTCATAACTGGAAGATTTCATAGCAAGAAACGACTGTCAATGAATGTATATATAAATTTAATTTGTATATTGGCATTTTCTAGTTATAGTGATGGCGATGTAAGGATTTGGCATAGGAAGAAGTTTTAGTGAAGGAAGTGAGAATTAATGTTCAGACAGATAATAATCAAACCAGGAGAGTATCGTTTGATAAGCCAAAAGACAGGAGGAAGAGATGATTAATAGTGTCGAATTAAAGGAAAAACAGCAAACAAGGTTAAGTAAGATAAGGACAAAACAGTGTATATTGGGTTAAGTATTTATGAAAGCAATTTCAACAGAGCAGTCAGAAAAAGAGCCAAATGGCAGTGAATATTATTTGTCTTGTTTTCTACACTAGAGAACTGGACAGATAAGTACTATTATTATCAATTCTGGCTGACATTGTTAGTGAATGCAATGTATGTTGAAGAGCAGTCCTGTAACCTGGCAATGTGAGATGAGTGGTGGTATTTTTATCTTAATAGGTGACTTTCTCAGCGAGTCTTGAGCATCCAATCCATGAAACCCAAATTAATATGAAATGCTTATTAATAAAGAGATTCCTTCTCATTTAGGTTTTCTACTCATTTTCCTATCACATTGATTTTAAGAAGTTCTTTGTCAAAATGATTTCCTGGCTACCACAATTTTTAGACTCTGTAGTAACCTCTTAAAGAATATTAGATGGGCTTTGACTCTAGTTTAAAAATAATATTATTGACTGTTCTTTTGCTTCACTTCTGGTTGGGAGGAACACTCAGGGAATGATAAAGGTAGAAAAGAAACGAAGCCGTAGACAGTCTAGATTGCTCTGCACTCTAACAGGGCACTAGCAAAGTGACCTGTCTCTTTCCAGTTCTGCCTGATTTGTAGAACTTCCTAATGAGATGAAGTAAATGGGGCAAGAAAATATGAATATGTAAACTACATGTATTGATTTCAACCAGTGTTAAAGGAGAAGCAATAGAGTGACTTTAGGTAGAAGCTGTCTTTAATATGCAGACCAAAATGTTTTATATGTGTTATAGTCCTCCATGGCACATAAATTCCCTCATTTTTCCTCAGATCGTCCTCAAGGGTGGATCTTGTGATCACATGTGATCCTGGTTCTTATTACTATATAACACATTGTGTACACTTAATTTTTTTCATTATAATATCCAGTACTATAAGGTGGAATTCCTTTTGCCAGGGGATCAGGGAATGATTATATATGGAGAAAACTTAACAACTTTTAATTCTGTCTCATCAGATTCCTACTCCTTTCTTGGCTGCCCTCACTTTTGTGGATGAAAGAGTGCAAATCACTCCATAGTTCTGCCATTATTATTTTCTTGTTTTGTCTCCTTTTCCCTGAGGTCTAGCTGACCTGCATGACTTTCCCAGAGATTGCTAATGTAAAGCTTTTATTTCCACCAGATAGCTTGATGCCTCTCTTCGTTCATGTGCCATAGATTTCCTCTCTGGTTTATATTTTCCACTTAATACATGCATTTTGGTAAGAAGTAAGATGATAATATGAATAGTATGTGGATATAATATGTAGGCAACCTGGATATTCTATGAAGAATGGGGAAGTCATTAAGAAAAAGAAAAATCTATTATTTGTGACAACTACTGCAAGGCTATTGAAAGGTGAACAGCTAGATTAGCAGCATTTAAAAAGTTGATGCTCTGGGAGTTGGGGGGTGGAAGGGATAAACTGAGGATTTTTAAGGCAGTGAAAATGCTCTATGTGCTATGACAATAGTGTATACATGTCATTATACATTTACTTAAACCGACAGCATATACAGTGTTAAGAGTGAACCCTAATGTAAACCATGGACTTTGGATGATAATAATGCATCATGTAGGCTCACAGATTGTAATAAATGTACCACTCTGGAGGGGGATGTAATAACGGAGCAGGCTGTGTGTATGTGGGGGCAGAGAGATATGGGAAATAACTGTGCCTTCTGCTCAATTTTGCTGTGAATCTGAAACTGGTCTAAAAATATGTAGTCTATTTAAAAACAAACAACAAGGTTGTTCATTAACATTTTAGAAGCATCCCGAAGATGAACTGAAATTTACTTTTTCTGATTTGAGATGAGTGCATTAACCTATGTGGAAATTTGTGGATCCAAGAAACATAACTTTTGTCACTTCACTCAGTCGTTACCTCTTTTGATAAGCTTTTAAAAAGCTATAAATTCAATTATTTATATTAAACTTCACTAACATTTGCTTCCCATTTACCTCTAGGTTTGAAGTTTGAGGAAATTCAAGAAAGATTTGGTGAAGAGTTCTTTAATATATGCTTTGATGAGAATGAGAGAGTCCTTCGAGCTGTAGGTGGCACTTTGCAGGACTTTTTTAATGGCTTTGATGCTTTGTTGGAACACATTAGAACTTCTTTTGGAAAACAGGCCACTCTGGAGTCACCATCTTTCCTATGCAAAGAGCTCCCTGAAGGTACTCTCATGCTCCACTACTTCCACCCTCACCATATTGTGGGGTTTGCAATGCTGGGGATGATTAAGGCTGCAGGAAAGAAGATCTATCGGCTGGACGTGGAAGTGGAACAGGTTGCAAATGAGAAGCTGTGCTCTGATGGTTCAAACCCAGGCAATTGTAGCTGTCTTACTTTCCTTATCAAAGAATGTGAAAATACTAATATCACAAAGAACCTTCCACAGGGAACTTCCCAAGTTCCTGCGGACCTCAGAATTAGCATCAACACCTTCTGCAGAGCCTTCCCTTTCCACTTGATGTTTGATCCCAGCATGTCAGTCCTTCAGCTGGGGGAAGGTCTAAGGAAGCAGCTTCGGTGTGACACTCACAAAGTGCTCAAGTTTGAGGACTGCTTTGAGATTGTATCTCCAAAGGTTAATGCCACCTTTGAAAGGGTCCTGCTGCGACTGTCTACCCCATTTGTGATTAGAACCAAGCCTGAGGCTTCTGGCTTTGAAAATAAAGACAAGGTAAGTGGCTGTGGACTTGAGATGGGTGATGGGAGCTAGAAGAATGGATAATTATTTTAGTAAATTACATGCTGGCTGTACTTGTAATTATTTAGGCAAGAGAGCATAAAGTGCCATTTAGAAGATTACTGGTCCCTGGATGTGTGTAAAAAAATTTGGCCCCATTCCCAGCCATTTTGCATAGTGTCTGCCTCCTCCATTAATTTATTTCAGCACATAAAAAGAAGACATTTATTAATACTAGCTGTAGCAATTACAAAAATGATAGAACTCACTAAAAACCTAGTAATATAAACTCATGAATATTTCCACTGACTATAGTCAAACTATGAGAAATACAGCATTTCAACATTGTGGGGTGTGACTGCAGTATCTTTAAATACATATGCTAAAAGCTACCTTCACTTTGAATATGTTCTTTTCTAAATTTCACAATCTAGGAACATCTGGTTTACATCCTATTTTTGTCTTAATATGCAGAATAATGTGTTCCCTAAAAGTTGAGACTTGACTATCTCAAGACTTCTTTTCTATTTAAATTTTAGTATTAAAATACAAATTCATCACTTTAGAACATGATCCCTAGTTGAGAGAATAAAGAGAAGACCAGAAAATTGTTTGTGGATTTCTTTGAATCTCTTTTGGGAAATATGGGTTATAAATTATAAATAATTGATGAAGAGATACCAGAAATCAATCTTAAAATATTTGGGTTTTAATGAACATTTTGTCATTCAGGTAAAATATTTTAAAAAGTCAACATTAAATAATAAAATGTAAAGAAAAATAAACCATGACTTTTTATGTTTAATAATACACTTTCAGTGATTTAAAAAAAAAAACCATTAATTTCCAGGAGAAAAATTTGAATGTACAGTCATTCAGTTTCTGGTAGAGTATCTTTTCAACACTTTGTACCAGGGTAAATAAAGTTCTTTTAGGCTATTCAGCCTATTTCCAAGCATTTGGGGGAAGCTGTTAGCTATTAGAAATGACAGGTTGCTCTGGGCTAAAGGAAAGAAGAGTTGTATAAGTAACTGAAGACTCAGTGAAAGTAATTTATACATATTCTGGAGTAATAATAAATAAATGAAGAAATAGTCCCCTGAAAACAGTGTTTAGCATGTTTTTGAGGATTTTATACAGCACAAGTTTCATGATTGATGATTTTTATAACTTTGAAGTTCAATGGAAAGTTTTAAAATAAATATTGGAGAGAGCTGGCCAGGCAAAGTTGCTCACACCTGTAATCCCAAATATGGGAAGCTGAGGTGGGTGGATCACCTGAGGTCAGGAGTTTGAGACCAGCCTGGCCAACATGATGAAACCCCGTCTCTCCTGAAAACTCAAAAAAATGAGCCAGGCATGGTGATGGGTTGCCTGTGATCCCAGCTGTTCAGGAGGCTGACGCAGGAGCATTGCTTGAATCTGGGAGGTGGAGGCTGCAGTGAGCCCAGATTGTGCCACTGAACTCCAGCCTGGGTGACAGGAGCGAAACTCTGTCTCAAAAACAGAAACAAAAAATTATTTGGGAAAGATAGAATGATGCTCATTTATTCAATATGACTAAATTAGGTGATTTAGGAATTCAGTGTTTTTTATCATATGAGTTCAGTGACTTGAAAATATCTAAGGATAGACCTGGATTCCAGTTTGGCACATCTGGATATTTTAGTCTGAATGAATTGTTACTATTTGATCATATGATGATGATTTGAATAAAATTTGTCACATATGTATATTATATATATATTTATACACACATATATATATGTACATATATATGTTCAATAATTACCCATTTTGAAGTCATTTAGAATGGAAGAAACTTGTTAAATGTACATTTTTATTCTCATTTGTAGTTGCTTTAAAATACATTTTTCTCTCTCTTTAGGGAATATCAAAGCTATCAGTTCTGTTTTACAGAAGTACAGTATTTGGCTAGGAGAATTTGAAGCATTTTTGGCCTTTAGAATTGAAGTTGGTATTTTTGGAAATACGTTTGAACTAGAATATATGATTATCAGTGTTGTCGCTTTATGTATTTTATAGATTTGAGAAAAAATAATTCATTTTAAAATTACTGCTTCAGATTGTTCCCCCTTATATTTCATTTGGCTTGTATTTCTGTTTAATTTGTATACCAGAGTAAGAAATAGACATAATGAAACGATGACTCAAATGTCAAGGCCCCCTGCCAATTCCAATAATAAGGAACTGTGCTCATTGAGGAGATGCAATTATCATTTAAACATGTTAGTAGCAGTTTAAAAATAAAGCAATAGGCAGGATTTTCAGTTAAAATAAGGATAGAAATCCACTCATCCTTATATTTATTTCTGCTTACTCACCTGAGTTTGCCAGAATGGGACATTTGGGAGGTTACGTTTGCCAAAATTGAAACTATAGTCAGTAAAGTTGTCATGTACAGTTTTACCAGATAAATAATATTTTTCAATTAGTATGTCATCAGGCTTCAGATTTACAATTTGTTACAACATGGAAAGAAGAAAAATCAGATGTAAAAATTGTGTTTCTGTTGATAAATTTGACTTTGATCTTTATTATTTTCCCCCTAATAGCTCTTCTTGTTAATGTATACCTCTATGTTGTCTGAAGTCTCTAATTTCTTGGTTAGCTTTTATAAGAAAATGCGATTTTAAAATAATTTATATTTATTCCTTATGCTAACATTGAAGACTCTCATAATTCAACTATTTTGTCTGTGCATTTAATACCAATGAAACACTACCTCTGCCATAAAAAAAAATCAAGAGCTAATCATTTAGCTGTATGACAGTTAAACATTTGCAGATTGAACTGCAGTGCTTTTGATAAATCATTATCTTCGTCATTTTCTGTTGTCAGTCACAGGTTAATTGTATGACTAGAGGTGGAAAATGCTCATGAGCAGTTTGGTGAGACAGAAATGAATGGAAAGCTATTGTCCTAGCCTTCAAAGTATTTGCATCTTGGTTTTGCTGTAATGAGCTGTAAAGATGCAAGGGTTGGTCATCAGAAGCAAGAATGTCACCTAGGGGCGTCTGATACAGTAACCAGTAGCAGGCTTCAACAGTCTTGAGGTTAGAAAAAAACTCCTCTTCCAGATGGCTTGACCATGCTTTGATTCCTCTTGGTTTCCTCTACATTTTCTCTAACTGATCATCCATGCCTCACATATTCTTCTCTCTCCCTCTCTGTTTTCTTCTTTTCCCCCTTATAGTATTCCTGTGTTTTCATCCTTCCCTAAACTCAACTTCCATTCATCATCTTTCCTTATCACATGTCAAACATTAAGTATGAATGAATTGATTATTTTTTTTAAATGCAGCAGATTCAGTATAGAGAATAAAGACTGAATTAATTCATGTTAATTTGTGCTGTGTATCTCTTTTACTCCACTTACATCAAATATTGTTCTGAGAATTTGGAAATGTATTGCATAGATCTTTTGAATTACAAGGCATTATGGTGAATTTGAGATTGTTTTTTGCAGCTTAATGAGCAGTTTGCGGGTTAATATTTAGTCAATGTAAACGTAACCCACGAATATGAATTACAAAGCTTCTGTGTATAGAGTGAATCTTGTTTGTGGATAAGGTTGTTAGAAATCAGAGTAATAGCACATAGCTTCCTTCCCTGCCATGTAAGGTCATGATGTGTGGTGAAGGTATCAACAGACTGGGAGAGAGGTGTCTCTGACAACCATGATCATAGTAAATCTTTTTAATGTTTGAGCCTCCATTTTATACATGGAAATTAATGAACCTAGATAAATTAATATTTTTACTGCTTTACAAATCATACTTAGCATATATACATATATATGAGGTCAGTTGATCATGAAAATTTCTGTTTTTAAAAGTTATTTTTATTTTTGGAGATGGAGTCATGTTCTGTTTCACCCAGGCTGGAGTGCAGTGATGCAGTCTCAGCTCACTGCAACCACCGCCTCCCCTGTTTAAGCGATTCTCCTGTCTCAGCCTCCCAAGTAGTTGGGACTATAGGTGTGCACCACCACACCTGGTTAATTTTGTATTTTTTATATGGTTTCACCATGTAGGCCAGGCCAGTCTCAAACTCCTGACCTCAAGTGATTCACCCACCTTGGCCTCCCAGGGTGCTGGGATTACAGGTGTGAGCCATGTAATCCCTGGCCGCACCTGGCCATGAAGCTTTCTTTCATCTCTATGTTTCAGTGAATTCAGATGCATTTTAAAAGACAGGTGTGGAGAATCTGAGTTATCTACCATGAAGGGCTCATCTATCATCAAGAATTAGTTAAAATAATTCTCTGACAGTTTAGGCTGCCTACCTCAGAAAGTTATTTGGGAGGATTAAATGACATAATCCATGTACAATTCTTAGCATCTTTGACCCCAGGGTTAAGCACTGCATAAATGTTCATTATTGCTTCTTCTCCTATTATTATTTGTGTTTCTTTCCACCTATAACATTCTCCCTATTTAGTCCCCTATTCACTTACTGCCTTATGTGAGATAGCACCAGATATCAGTAGGTTTGATAATTTTAGAGAAATATTGAGCTCACCCAGCATCTTCACAAAAATATGCCTTGGTCCTTGCTGCTTGTCTCCTTAATAAAGACTAGAAGACCTCTCGTAATACAGTCTATAGGAGCTCTGTTTGGATCTGCATTTTATTTGCAAACTATCATTGTTTTAAAATCCCTGGTCTCTTTGTCATATTCATGAAGGTTTGGAATCGAGTTTTCATTACCTGTATCTACTAATGTCTTTTATGTTCATTTATCAGAGCATTTTGCAGTGACTTTCAAAATAAAATGGATGTGTTAACTTAGACACAACCCAAAGCAGCAATGAATTTTGAGAAACAATAAATAACATGAGTTCTTTTGACATTTTTTTTTTAGTAGCAACGCTTGAGAGAACTTTAATAACACCTTGGAAGAATCCCAGCATTTGAAATACATCATCCCAGCGACAGAGCCATAGCATTGTTATTCATCTTCACTTTTGTTCTCAGGGTTGGAACTGAGGAAAAGCATTACAAAAACACATTTTGTTTAATTCCCAGAAATATGCTCTCATTTGTCTTATTAATTAGAAGCTACAAACAAATGCTGGGAAACAATTTTCAAAGAATAAAGTAGGAAATGTCTGGTTTTCTGTGGCCAAATCAGTTTTCAAAATACTCCTTTATCTTTTGTAGACAGTTGCCCATCTTTTTCTGAGGCGATGATTGAAAAGTTTTTAAATATGTTTATTAATCTTACCATACCATAATGAAACTGTCGAAAGACAAGTTTCATTTCGCTATCAAGAATACATTATTTGACTTCAACTTTTATTTCATTTGAGAAAGTGTGAGCAGTTCTTTTTTGTTCAGATAATATTTTATTAGAGAATTTCAAATATTGAACTTTAGTTTTAGTGCTGAACAACTTGACATTAGAGCTTTCTCTATACATTAGCCGAACAGTGACATGACTTAGTTGAAAATTACCTGGAGTTCACTCTGTTCTTGTAAGTATGAATGAGACCTTTATTTTTAATTTGTGTGTGGCTTACATTTCTCTAGAACTGCTCTCTGATCGTTGGTCTTTTTTCTTTTAACGTAATTTATTATTTCTTAATTTGAATTTTATATAGATTCAGTGGGTACATGCATGGGTTTGTTACCTAAGTATATTGCATGAGGCTGAGGTTTAGCATTTGATTGATCCCCTCACCCAGGTTCTGAGTATAGTGTCCAATAGCTTTTCAACTCTTGTCCCCCTTTCCCTATCTAGTCTTCGGGGTCTGTTGTTGCCATCTCCATGTCCATGAGTACCAATGTTTAGCTCCCACTTTTAAGTGAGAACATGCGGTATTTGGTTTTTGTTCATGTATTTGTTTGCTTAGAATAATGGCCTCAAGCTGCATCATGTTTACAGCTGCATAGCTGCATCCAACTCTGCATTCTTTTAAATAGTTGTGTAGTATTCCATGATATATATGTACTACATTATCTTTATCCAATCCACCATTGATGGACACCTGGGTTGATTTTATGTCTTTGCTATTGTAAATAGTGCTGCAATAATCATATGAGTGCAGTGTCTTTTCAGTAGAATAATTTATTTTCTTTTGGATATATAACTATTAATGCATTTGCTAGGTTGAACGGTAGCTCTTTTTAAGTTCTTTGAAAAATCTCCCAACTGTTTTTCACAAAGGCAGAACAAATTTGTATTCCCACCAACAACGTATAAGCATTCCCTTTTCTCCACAGCCTTGCCAGCATCTGTTGTTTTTGAATTTTTAATAATAGCTATTCTGACCGGTGTGAGATGGTATCTCATTGTGGTTCTGATTTGCATTTTTCTGATAATGATGTTGATCTTTTTTTTTTTTTTAATATGTTTGGTGGCTGCTTTTATGTTTTGTTTTGAGAAATGTCTGTTCATGTCTTTTGCCTGTTTTTTAATAGCGTTATTTTTTGCTTAAGTTCCTTATAGTTTTTGGTTATGAGACCTTTGTTAGATGCATAGTTTATTAGATGAATAGTTCTCCCATTTTTAAGGTTGTTTACTCTGTTCTTTTGCTGTGCAGAAGCTCTGTAGTTTCATGAGGTCCCACTTGTCAATTTTTGTTTTGTTGCAATTGCTTTAGGGGACTTAATAACAAATTATTTCCCAAGGCCAGTGTTCAGAATGGTATTTCCTAGGTTTTCTTCTAGGATTCTTACTGTTTGAGGTCTTACATTTAAATCTTTAATCCATATTGAGTTCATTTTTGTTTATGGTAAAAGGCAAGGGGTCCCATTTTGTTATTCTGCATACAGCTAGCCAGCTATTATCAGCACTATTTATTGAATAGGGAGTCCTTTCTCTATTGCTTATTTTTTTTTGTCAATTTTGCTGAAGACCAGATGGCTGTAGGTGTGTGGCTTTATTTCCAGCTTTTTTCTTCTGTTCCACTGGTTTATATATCTGTTTCTGTAATAATACCATGCTGTTTTGGTTATTATAGCCTTATAGTATAGTTTGAAGTCAGGTAATGCAATGCCTCTGGCTTTGTTCTTTTTGCTTAGGATTGCTTTGGCTCTTTGGGCTCTCTTTTGGTTCCATATGAACTTTAGAATAGTTTTGTTCCAGTTCTGCGAAAAATGATAATGGTATCTTGATAGGAATAGCATTGAATCTGTAGATTACTTTGGGAAGTATGTCCATTTTCATGATATTTACTCTTCTAAACCATGAGCATGGAATGTTTTTTCATTTGTGTGTTAGAAAAATTTCTTTCAGCAGTGTTTTGTAGTTCTCCTTACATAGACCTTTCACCTTGATTAGATGTATTCCTAGGTATTTTGTTTTATTTTTTTGTAGCTATTGTGAATGGGATTGCATTCTTGATTTGGCTCTCACCTTGAACACTCTTGATGTATAGAAATTTTGCTGCCTGATCATTGCCTTTTAAAGTACATTTGAGAAACTGATATTTTGATGCAGATATTAGTGATGTTCCTGCTGGTTCTAGGTTTAAAAAATTTAGTACAGTGTTAAAATTGCTGTATTTTTTTGTTAATGAACCACACAGGAGGCTTAATGGCATTGTTCCTGTATGGTTACTTTATTTTGTACAGTCAGAAGAGACTGTACATGATTACATGATGAATTATGTATTCCTAATAATTATCTGTAGGCTTAAAGTGTTTATTTTGCTATATTTAATTTTTGTTAACAAGAAAGATTGTAGCCCTGAATATAACAGGAGGTACCTTCTATTGGAGATCAGATTTTATTTAGTTCTATTAAAGGTTTGTACTTTCTGAGGGAGAAAAATTAGTCCCTTTGGTTAAAAATCATACAGAATCTTCCTTTAACTGTTCCTTTTGTTTTTAAGTTAGAATCATTTTTGTTTTAGCCAGTAGCTTTAAGTCTTAGCAAAAAAAAATACATGTTTTGAATGTGTTGTCTACCTCTTCATTTTTGATAGTTCCGTTTGTTCATATGTACATTTTTCGTAAGTATACAGTGCAGTAATTTTTAGTAAATGTATTTAATAGTGCATCTATGACAACAGTGTGGTTTTAGAAAACTGTATCACCCCCAAACCTGTACCCATTTGCAGTCAGTTCCTGCTCCTACCTCCAACCACAGGCAATCACTGGCCTACTTTTATCTCTATAGATTTGCTTCTTTTAGACATTGCTTACAAATTTCCTACGATTAGTTACTGTTCTCTTTTTTTTGGTTTGGCATCATGTTTTTGAGTTTATCCATATTGTAGTATGCATCAACAGTTTGTAGATTTTTCCTAAACAGTATTCCATTGCATGGATACACTACAGTTTGTTTATCCGTTCACCAGTTGATGGACATTGGATTATTTCCAGATTTTGGTTATCATGAATAATGTTGCAATAAACATTCACATACAAGAGTTTGTGTGGATATATTCCCATTTCTCTTGAGCTGATTTGCAGGAGAAGAATTGATGCATCATATAATAAGTATATGTTTAATTTTTAAAGAAATTGCTGAACTGTTCTTCAAAGAACTTATGCCATTTCTCATTTTTTTTTGAGATGGAGTCTCGGCACTGTCACCCAGGCTGGAGTGCAGTGGCACGATGTTGGCTCACTGCAACCTCTGCCTCCCAGGTTCAAGTGATTGTCCTGCCTCAACCTCCCAAATAGCTGGGACTACAGGCACATGCCTCCACACCCAGCTAATTTTTAAAATATTTTTAGTAGACACGGGGTTTCACCGTGTTAGCCAGGATGGTCTCAATCTCTTGACCTCATGATCCGCCCACCTTGGCCTCCCAAAGTGCTGGGATTACTGGGGTGAGCCACCGTACGCGGCCCATCATAGCCTTTCTAATGAGTGCAAAGTTGTGTCTTAGGTTTTGATTTATGCTTCCCCGATGACTAAAGGTGGTAAACATCTTTTCTTATACTTTTTAGTCATTGGTATAATTTCTTTAGTTAAATATCTAGTCAGATATTTTGCCCATACTTAATTGTTGTTTGCTTTCCTATTAATAAACTGTATTAAAAATACACATTCTAGATATGATATTATCTTTAAAAGATACTGCCTTTGAAGAACAAAAGTTTTAGCAGTTTAAATACTAATATAAACAATATTTTCTTTTATAGATTATGCTATTGTTATGATATTTAAGAAATTATTGTGTAATTCAAAACCACAGAAATTCCATTCTTCTAGAAGTTTTTGTAACTTTAGCTTGACATTTAGGTTTGTGAATACATTTTGAGGTAATTTTTGTATATGCCATGAGGGCCTAACTTGTTTATTTTCTTCCTTCCCCTACCCTTTTCTCCCCTCCCCTCTCCTCCTTCTCTTCCCTCCCTCACTCCCTCTCCCCCTCCCTTCCTTCCCTCCCTCCCTCACCCCTCCTTCCCTCCCTCCCTTCCCCTCCCTCACTCCCTGCCTGCCTTATTGCACTGGCTAGAACCTTCATTGCAATGTTGAAAAGAAGTGGCAAAAATGCACATCCTTGCTTTTTTCTGAAGTTAGAAGAAAAGCATTCGGTAATACCATAGGTATTAGATTGCCTGTGGTTGTTTGTAGATGTTCTTAATCAGGTTGAGAAAGTTCTCTTTTATTCCTGGTTTGCTGAAGCTTTTTATTAAGAGTGGGTGTTGGATTATGTCAAGTCTATTTTCTGTATCTATTGAGATTATTATGTGGTTTTGCCCCTTATTCGTATCTGTTAATATGAAAATTATTAACAGATTTTCATATGTTGAACTAAACTTAAAATCTTGGCATAAATCCCACTTGACTCTGGTGTATTAACCTTTTTATACATTGCTGGATTTAGTTTGCTAATACTTTGTTAAGGATTTTTCTATCTATGTTTGCAGAAAATATTAGTCCATAGCATTGAATTTTTTTGGTCACATCTTTAGCCTCAGATAATGAGTTAGAAAGTGTTCACTCTATATCTTTTTCTGTAAGACTTTGTGTAAGATTGGCACTGTTCTTTTACTGTTTGATACAACTAACCAGTGAAACCATCTGGGCCTGGGCTTTTCTTTATGAGATAATTTTAAATTACCAATTCAGTTACTTAACTTATTACAGATCGTCTCAGATTTTCTGATCTTCTTGAGTTGGTTTTGGCAATTTGTATATTTCTGTGAATTTGTCTATTTCATCTAAATTATCCAATTTGTTGGCATAAAGTTGTTTATAATATTTTAATATTGTCTTTTTAATTTCTGTAGTGTAGCTAGTGATGTCTCCTCTTTCATTCCTGATTTTGGTAATTCACGTCCTATCCATTTCTTATTTTATCTTGGTAGTATTTGACAAAGATCTGTCAATTTTGTTAATATTTTCAAGGAAACAGAATCTTTCTTTTTTTGAAACATTATGATTTTCACCTACTTGTCTATTATTTGTGTTCTTCTTGCTTTAGCCTTAATTTACTCTTATTCTAGTTTTTTTTTTAATGCAGAAACTTAAATTATTGAGTTGAGATACTCAAAAGATACTCTTTTCTTATATAGTCTCTTAAATAATGAATTTTCCTTTAAGCCCTGCTTTAGATTTATCCCATAAATTTTAACCTATAGAGTGTATGTTTTTATTTAAATCAAATTATTTTCTGACTTTTATTGTAATTTCTTCTTTGACAAATTGGTCACTTGGTATTATGCAATTTAATTTCTAAAAATTTTGATTTTTTTCAAATTTTTTTCTGTTATTAATGTTTAATTTCATGATTGTTAGAGAACATACCGTAAACAATTTTGATCCTTTAAAATTTGTAAATACTTGTTTTATTATTCAGCATATGTTCTATCCTGGATAATGTTTTATATGCAGTTGAAAAGAATCTGTATTTTCCTGTTTTGGAATTGAGTACTTTGTAAATGTCAGGTTAAACTGATTGATGGTGTTGTTTAAGTCTTCTAAATCTGATACTTTTTTTTAGTTGTTATTTTAGTTATTGAGCATGGAATATTGAAATTTCAACTATATCTGTTGCATTTTTTTGTGATATTTACATGTTATAAACTCAATTATATAAAATAATTGTAATTATTATAGGTGATATTAATTACATACATAAAATATATAACAATTATGTATATTACATATGTTTTTTAAAGGAATTAGAAAATATATTCAAGTGTATTCATATACTCTCTTATATCTAGCATTTCCAGTGTTCTTCATTCTTACCCTAGTATTCATGCATCGTTTCTCAACTGGATGGTGTTCCTTCGGTATATCTTGTATAGTAGGTCTGCCAGCAACATGTTCTATTACTCTTCGTTCATTTGGGAATGCCTTTATTTCACCTTCATTATTGATAGTTTTCCTGGATATAAAATTCTTGATTGGAACTGTTTTCTTCCTCAGCAGTTTCAATATGCCATTTATTGTCCTTTGGCATCTTTTGTTTCAAATTAGAAGTTAGTTGTTAATTACATTGTTGTTTCTCCATTTCTGTGAACAAAATAGAACATGGTGATGTAACAGAGAGTAATGGGCCTTGGGCATTGAAAAGATTGATTGGGTAGGGAAGATTTCTTTCAGAAATTGGCATGTAATCATTTTGAAGGGAATAGGTAGGACTCATATTTCTCTAATGTCCTGGTACTGATGGGATTTGTAAAGTAGTTACTCCATTGTGCTGTTTGACACATTTTATGTCCTTTCTAAACATTCCTGTCTGGAGCATCCAGTTTATTTTCTTTCATTTTTTCCAAAATATATCTTTTGCTGGATACTGCAGACATTTAATCAAATGTATTTTTTCAATTTGCTATTGGATCCTTTTTATTGTTTTAAATTATATAATTACAATTATGAAAAATTTGGAAAATGCAGAACACTAATAAAAACCATCTATTTTTAATTAATTCCTTGAAACACCCATTGATAACATTTTGGTGTACCTCTTTTTTACTTTTTTATGTAAATTTCATTAGTTATATAGTTGTAGATAATTGGAGTTTTACATACTCTGTTTTTCTGATAAAAAAGATAATACATGATAATGTAGTCCTTACAGTTCTCTTTCAGATTTTTTTTAGTACTGTAGTTAAGCTATTTTTCTGTGGCATATTTTCTCTGATCATTCAATAGAGTCTTAGCTATTTTGGCACATCTCCTATTCAGATTCTTGTTACTTCCTATGCAGTTGTCTCGTATAATTTTAAATTTACTCTCCTTTAAAAATATTTATGGAGAAACTTCTGTTCAGAAAGTTTCATTCATAGAAATATCTGAAAAGTCAATTGTACTTGACTTTATCCTTTCTATTGATATCTTAGGTTGAAATGACAGTTTTTCCTCTAGATATACTCTGTGTGGCCATGTGGTACCCAAGAAGTTGCAGCTGAACCATAAAGCCAGCATGTACCTTTACTCTTCCTTTATTTTCAGAGCAACAGAACTTTATGGGCTAATCAAGCATTCGAAGACCATTTAGAGAAACATTAACATATCATTATAATTACCACAACACCACAGGATACATTACCTATGAGAATACAGAGTAGTTTTCTTAGCAACCCTCACCCTATGTTCATCAAAAGAGTCCAAGAGCTTGACTGTTGCTCTGGTGGGAAGATAGCTTAGGCAATCACAGTAACCTTTGTCTTCCTTAAGTATATTCTGTCTTTTTTGTTTTTGTTTTTTGAGACAGAGTTTTACTCTTGTTGCCCAGGCCAGAGCACAATGGCACGATCTCAGCCCACTGCAACCTTCTCCTCCTAGGTTCAAGCAATTCTTCTGCCTCAGCTTCCTGAGTAGCTGGGATTACAGGTGGCCACAATCATGCCTGGCTAACTTTTGTATTTTTAGTAGAGATAGGTTTCACCATGTTGACCAGGCTGGTCTCGAACTCCTGACCTCAGGTGATCCACCCACCTCAGCCTCCCAAAGTACTGGGATTATAGGTGTGAGCCACTGTGCCCAGCCCTGAAGTACATTGAAAACAGGAAAAGATATCAGAGGCTTGACAACATAACACGCTAGGTTTCTTTTCTTATTATTTTGTTATAGTTTTACTTTTCAAGGATTTTGAGATTTGGTATAATTGAGTTCCAGAACTCAGATGACAACTTGTTTTTTTTTTCTATAGCAATTTTTGAATCATGACTTAAGCTACAGCATCTTTCTTTTTGTAAGTGGGTTTTATGGTAATTTCTAATTATTACAATTCTGATAGAAGCAATTAGCTTTACATATGCTTTGCTAGGGCATCATCATTGAGCAAGCACAGAAAAAAGCAGTGTTGAGAGACAATATTGTGTATGATTAAGAATACAGTCTGTGTAGCTGGACTTCCCAGCTTCAGACTGTTACTTACTAGCTGGGTAACCTTGAGCAAGGTAACTTTTTGAAGCTTGTTTTCATTGCCAACCTCATAGTCAGTGGATCTCTCTTGTTTGCTCTCATTTTCTTGTACAAACAACTACCACATTCTTCTGACTTCCACAAGTTTATTTGCTGCTTGTTTTAGTTTTGTCACTGAACACATATTTAACATTCCCTTGGTTGTTTTTCTCATTTTTAATCCTTAGTTTTGACTAAACCCTACTCCTTTTGCTAAATTTTAATATTTATTCTTAAAGACAAATGCCAAAATATTGTTTAATATTTAAAAGGCATATCTATCAATATTTATCTGTATCTGTGTATCTTAATATTTCTGGCACGATTTTAAGTGTCTTGTATGAAAATGTTCATAAGAAGTGAAAACTGCTTTCAAATATTTTAATGGTTATCATATAAAAGTGAGATAAAGTTTATTTTGTTTCAGATAGCAAAACCAGAATCAAAGAGTAGATGTTATAAGAAGGTAGGTTTGGCTAAGAATTAAGAGAAACTTTCCAACAACTGGAGACATTAAAAATGGAGGGGGTTGCCTAGTGAAATAGTGGGCTATATAATACTTGGGAGTTCATAAAGAAAATGAATGACAACCACTCAGTGGTATTTATTGAAGATTCATAAAGGGAATCCAAACTTTAAAGGTAAATAATATGATTACATTATTTTTGTAATGCTAGTTTCAGGAATAGGGATAGTATCCATACTATAAGCATTTTGTGAAAAAAAAACTCGATTCATTTTATTTTCATAGCAAATATGGTTTAACCTTAAAAAGTAATAAATTGGTGGAATAGAGAGACTTAGAAAAGCTTTAACTCTAGCAATTCTTCTTCTTTCAAAGCTTAGTACATGGTGGATTTCAAAATTCAACTCAATAAAGTGTCTTTAAAATTCCACCTGTATTTGGATTCCAAGTTTAGTATACAATTTCCACTTCTCAAAATTCAATGAAAACTTGATTTCTCTGATCTATGATGAATAGTTTATATACAGTAAAAGCTGCTTTTAAAACATTTTGAAATCATAGGAGTGCCTTATAAGAAAGCCACTAATTTATGTTTTTTAGCATCCATGAAATTGAACCTTTAAGAAATGCTGAAATAGTAAATAAGTAATTAGGATATGAGTTAACAAGTTTTATTTTAGTTTATTTAGTTGTTAGACAATGAAAGCCAGTTTACACATTTCTATTGCATTAGTGGTAAAGATTATGCTCACTTACTAGAGATCAGTTTCTATTGTATGCTTCAGAATTCTTAGTTCTGTTTAACAGCCTTTCCTTATTCTGTGAAGAAATGAGTACAGTTTACCACATTTTGTTTCTCTGAAAATAATCAAAATCAAAGTACAGTCATGCACTGCATAATGATGATTTAGTCAGATTGACTGCATATATGACAGTGTTCCCATAGGGTTATAAAGCTGTCTTTTACCATGCCTTTTCAATGTTTAGACACAAAAAAAATTGTGTTCCAGTTACCTACAGTATTCAGGATAGTCACATGCTGTATAGACTTGTAGCCTAGGAGCAATAAACTATACCATTTAGCCTATATGTGTAGTAGGCTATGCCATCTAGGTTTTTGTAGGTATTGTTCACATAATGGTGAAATTACTCAGAAGGTATTTCTGTTGTCGTTAAGTAATTCATGACTGTATTTATAGTTGAATCACACAATGATCTTGGTTTGTTTTCTGTTTCTCCTATGAAGATAAGGTTTTTTTTTTCTTTTCATGGAGATTCAGGGGGGTCAAAAATCTGAGCTTATTGCAGGTGACAAGCAGAGATGTTGATTCCAAAACTCTTGCTCTTTGAAGGACGGGTCAAAAATTGTATTTCTTGTAAGGTCAGATTCATCTGTGAAGTTGTTGTTGGCTGATATTAAATGTGCAGGTCCTTCAAAGGTTTGAGATTTCAAGCTTACATGTCTCAAAATTTTGGGTGAATGAATGACTCTTTATTGGCCATTGAACACCAGCTTCAGAAATCCTTCCATCCACTGTATAAGAGGTGTGAAGGAATCTCTTTCTCTCTGTGAACATATATGGAGAACTCATACTATGATTTATGGCAGCTTGCACTTTCATAGTTTTTAATTTAGATGTTATTACGAATAAGGTAGCTGTAGATCTAACAATAAAATTGCCATAAACAAGTGTTAGAAAGAAATTCTTATGAACATCTTACACTGCGTGTTCTCACAGGCGGGTGTTGAACAGTGAGAACACGTGGACACAGGGAGGGGATTATCACACACTGGGATCTTTTCGAGGGGAATAGGAGAGGGACAGCAGGGGTAGGGAGGTTGGGGAAGGATAACATGGGGAGAAATGCCAGATATAGGTGATGCAGGGATGGAGGCAGCAAAGCACATTGCCATGTATGTACCTATGCAACAATCCTGCATGTTCTGCACATGTGCCCCAGAACCTAAAGTGCTATAAAATATATATTTTAAAAAATTTTTGTGCTAATCTGTTACAATTTTTAGGTAGGTTGTGGATTCTTATCTATCTTAATATGACTAATTATGACAACTGTTTTTCAGTAGTTTAATTACCATTCTACCCTGTTCTATGGTTATAAAGACTTATTCCATACAAGAATTTGTTATTCTGTGAAATAATATATATCATTTTATAGATAATATTTACATTCTATGATAACTCAAAAAGAAATACAATTTTGTGAAGTTTGTGTTTTTACCTATCCCCCCATTTTAAAGAAATAGATAGTACCTAATAAATTCTTTGTAAGTTTTGTTTCCTGTTTCTCTATAATTTTGATTTTATGGGACTATGTATTTCATAGATTTTACATTTCACCCTGTTAATTTTTTTTGTTTTTAAGTAGATAGGACTTTTAAACTTGAATCTTTATTACTAAATTATAGAAGACAAAGCACAGTTTTTCATTCTTTTCTGTTATTTACTGGTGAAAATTTAAGTTTAAAAAAAGAGAAAATAGAGAAAAAAGACTTTTGCTGTTCATAATGGGGATCAAAGAACTCTATAAAACTATGTTTGATTTCCCTTAAAGAACATGATTTTGGAAAGTTTATATACAGTGTGATCACTTAAGTTTTCCCCAGACATTTCTTTGAGCAAACCACTGTTTTACAGTGTGACCTCCGGAGCACTGTTCATACTCAGTTTATAGGGCTGCTTCTCACCACTATCATATAATGATTTAAATTAATTAATTTAAAAAATGTGTTCAGAGCCTTCTTTAAGTCTAAATATAGAGTATATGACTATCTGCTATGTTTCCCTTAACTACTAATTTGATAATTCTAAGGCAAAGAGATGATTCAGTGGGTCTGGTATGAACTGTTCTCTATAATCTGAGCAAGGCTCTGACCTCATCTTTCCTGAAGGTGGAAAAATAGTCTCATAAATTTATTTATTTCTTTTTCTTTTTTTTTCTTTTTTTTTCTTTCTTTTTTTTCGAGACAGAATCTTACTCTGTCACCAGGCTGGAGTATAGTGTTGTGATCTTGGCTTACTGCAACCTTTTGCCTCTCAGGTTCAAGCAGTTCTCATGCCTCAGCTTCCCAGGTAGCTGGGACTACAGGTGTGTGCCACCATGCCCAGATAATTTTTGTATTATTATTAGTATTTATTATTTTTTTAATTAAATACAGGGTTTTGCCATGCTGGCCAGGCTGGTCTGGAACCCCTGGCCTCAAGTGATCTGCCCGCCTTGGCCTCCCAAAGTGCTGTGATTACAGAAGTGAGCCACTGCACCTGGCCTAGTCTCATAAATTTCTAAATGTTTTGTTGTTATATGTATAAAAATGGACTGAAGTACTTTATTATTTCCTGTGTTTATATTCAGTAATTCTTGACTCATTATACTTACATTGTTTTCACTTTTACAGATCATACTATCATAGGTGAGAGGGCTTCCTGGGGTAATTTTCAAGTACATTTTCTTTACTCCTTACCCTAACCAAAGATTACTGTCACCAAAAATAATGGTTTATTTCAAAAGTCTACATTTATTTTATTTAAGATACTTCATCCTCCAATTTTATCTATCTATTTTCTCATTGTTTACATTTAATGCTTGGAATGGCAAAGGTGAATTGACTATTGAGTGACCATTTTTAGCATATAGTAAGTTTCAGTATATTTTACAAAAGCACACTTTATGACTGGGAAGAAACTTTTGAGTGTTAATAGTGTGGAGTCTCAAGATTGCTTATCAGACCAACCATTAACTTATATATAAATTATTATATATTATAATGTAGACAATATTTTTCTTTATTTTTAGTATAAAATGTCAAAAATCATTTCATCTTGCCAAAAATTAGGGTAAAAATGATCATCTAAGTATTTATTCCATTTATGTTTCTACTATAATTAATCAAAACATTTAAAAACCTCTTTTCATTTAACTTGAATTGGAGGCCCAGAATCTATGACATCATTTACCTTTCATAACTGAGGAAAATGTAAAACAGGTTTCATACCTCTTGGTATAGAACTTACTGGCAGTAGGATATAGATGAATGTGCTCTGAAATTCTACTAGTGCAGATATAAAACAATGTTCTGTTACAGCAGTTATTGTGACTAATTGATTTTTCTTTAAAATTAGTGGCTTTCAGTTTCTGGTTGAAATCTCTCTTCTCTCTCTTCTCTCTTTCTCTCTCTCTCTCTCTCTGTCTCTCTCTGTCTGTATATGTGTGTATAAAGATGCCTTTAGGGACCAGATCTTTTGAAAAACTTTTTCTGGATTTTAATGGACTTTGATAAATATAGAATGCAAATTATCCTGACAAACTGCATAATAGTTTCTTGCTACCCTTTCAAAGATTATGATTATTAAGGTGATGATGATAATGCATGGTTTTGTTTTGTTTTGTTTTGAGACAGGATCTTGCTCTGCCACCCAGGCTGAGTGCAGTGGTGTGATCTGGGCTCACTGCAGCCTTGGCCTCCCCAGGCTCAGGCCATTCTCCCACCTCAGCCTCCTCAGCAGCTAAGACTACAAGTGTGCACCATGATGCCTGGCTAATTTTTGTACTTTTTGTAGCGATGGGGTTTCACCATGTTGGCCAGGCTGGTCTTGGACTCCTGGGCACAAGCAATCTGCCCTCTTTGGCCTCCCAAAGTGCTGGGATTACAGGCATGAGCCACCAAGCTGGACGATGATGTGTATTTGTTGAGTTCTTAGTACCAGGCCCTCTTCTAAACATTTTATATGTATTATCTTATTTAACTCCCATTGCAAATGTGTGAGGTAGAGACATACTAAGATCTACTTTTTAGATGAGGAAACTGAAATACAAAAAGGTTAAGAAAACTTTTCCAAGGTTATATAGCTAGTACATGCTAAGGACAATATTTGGACCCAAATGGTCAGGCTCTAGATAGAGCTTGTGCCACAGTGCATGGCCTGAAATAAACTTCACTAGCATAGTCTTCTGAAGTAATATCACACATTTATTGCAAAAAACTATTGTGATAGGCTCTGTATAAAGTTCTTATTTTTATGGAGTCTAGGATCAATTTTGGAAATGATATATAAATATATGTAAGGATTAATGCAGAGGTATAAAGAAGTCGTCCATTGAACTATAATGAGTGTGAGGTTATAATGTTCTTCTTTTGAGGTAAGCGGAATTTTAAAAAATATTACATTTCAGTAATTATTTTGATTGTCCTATGGACACAAGTGTTGATTATAGTAAAATATACTATTGGCAATTGTAATTTTTTAAAATGTTATGTCAAAAAATATGTGTACTACTTCTGGAAAGTTGAAATAACCTGTTTCCTTGCTACCACCTGATCTAACATCAAGTAAGAAAATTCCTAGTATTATATTAATTGCTTCATGTAACATTCTTCAAAGGTTTAAGAAAATTTATTTGTATAATTTTGGTTTATCCCAGTAGATGGATGGCAAGTCTTACCTTTGTCATTTTACTTTTATTTTACAAATGGTCTTGGGAAAACCTATGTCAATTTTTGCTCCATGAAAATTTCCTCTGATGTATGGGAGTTCTTTCAGGTTCCAGATTAGTTTAATACTTTAAAACTTCTCAACCCTTGTCTCACAAGGCTTTTATTTTATTTTAAAACCTGTTGTGTTTTTTCATCCAGTGTAAATTTATAATGTAGTCTATTATTCTTACCTGTTTTCTTCGATACGGTTTTGATATATTGTTACCATCCCCATTTTATTTTATTATTTTATTTTGTTGAGATGGAGTTTCGGTCTTGTTGCCCAGGCTGGAGTGCAATGGCGCAATCTTGGCTCCCTGCAACCTCCGCTTCCCATGCTCCAGCGATTCTCCTGTCTCAGCCTTCCGAGTAGCTGGGATTACAGGCATGCACCACCACACCCAGCTAATTTTGTATTTTTAATAGAGACGGAGTTTCTTCATGTTGGTCAGGCTGATCTTGAACTCCCGACCTCAGGTGATCCACCCACCTTGGCCTCCCAAAGTGCTGGGATTACAAGCATGAGCCACCATGCCTGTCCTACCCTATTTTACATGTTAATATTTGCTCAAGTAAAAATTTTAAAAAAATTTTCTTTTAATGCATCTATTTGTCATATGTTTAAAAAAATGTTTTTCCACATAATCACGTTTAACTTGTGCATAATGTCATATTTACAATGGCATGTTTATGGGGATGTGTGGCTGTTGGCCTTGCAAAGGAGTCCTTGGAGTTCACCTAGGCCAGTCACAATGTAGGACACATTTATGCCTTGTCATCTTCTTTCATGTTTTTCAGCCAGACATGTTGAGTTTTTTTCATTATTTTATCCCTGACGTTTAGCCATTGTCTTTGCACACAGCAGGTGTTCAGGAAATGTTTGCTGAGAGAGTGATTTAAGGATTTTGTAATTTATTCCCAAAGTATGAGAATACATGTGACAGCATTTTAAAGGGCATTGTTTATGTAAAGTATTATATTCGAGAAAATTATTCATCCATTAATTAGTGGTTGTATTTAAACATTCACTGTTAATATAAAATAACTCAATTACTTAAACAATATTTCTCCAATTTAGTTGTCGTTATAATCTGCCAGACCTAAATTGCAAATAAAACCCAAATAAAGTCATTTCCCAGTGGGTCCCCAGTTTTGGCTATTAGTCCAATTTCAATCATTGCCCATAACATAGCAATTCAATGTTATTATATTTTTTCATTTTCTAGTATTTTTTACAACAGGTAGTCCAAATTTTGACCTCGAGTCTCTAGTCACCTTCCGTTTTCTTCTTTCTCTGCTGCTGTTTCCTATGTATATTCAGTCAGGGTTCTGTTCAAGACCATTTTTGAACATTTATTTCATTCCGTGCTTATCGGGAGTATACATGTGAAATGACAGATTTCCAGTCTTAAAGTGATCTTTTGTTAACTACCCATATATAAAAATTAACCACCCATATATTTGTTAAATTGTGTGTGTGTATATCTATATATACACACACACAATATATATAGTGAGTATAAATTGTGAGCATATATATATATATGCTCAAAATTTAATATGAAACAGGCATAGAAACAAGTATATGTATTTGTATACAAATATATATTTAAATATATATATTTGTTTCTATGTCTGTCTCTTATTAAATTGTGAGTTTCTTAAGAACATGAATTGTATCCTATCCATCTGTATTTCTTTAGCACCCAGTACAGTGCCTGGGATAAGGTAGACATTCAGTTGTTGAAGGAATAAAGTCACAAAGACTCTGTCCTGTGTTTGGAGGGCACATATAAAAATATTTCGTTTATAAACCTCAATTCAAATTCTTCTTTCACCTTGACATTTTAAAGTAAAAGGGAAGATATTTGTCATTCACATTTTATAGTTGAAGAAACCATATTCTGGTGGTGCCATCACCTGGTCTGCTGATATCTCTCTTAGAATCAGTTTCATGAGGAAAGTAACCTAGGCAAAAAACTAATTGTAGAAGTGTTAAGAGTTCATCACTTTTTCAAATTGTATAGAATAAATGCTTTTTTGGGGTAGAGCTGATGTGCACTTTATAATAACATTTTACTTAGACAAAGAAATGAGTGACTCTCTGAGTATGGTAATTTTATTAATTCCCAGGAGCCTACTTTGTACTAATCACTGTGTTGTGCTAGATGGTAAAGATGTGATGATGAATACAACATGTGTTGTTAATGGGCTTTCACCCAAGTGGAAGGCAAAAGCAAATACATTGTGGTAACCTCTAAAATGGAAGGGGTTTGTTTGTTTCATTCCTCGTTTGCTTAGTTATTTTATCAAGTGTTTACAAAGAGCAAGGCCTTGGAATAAACATTTTATAGACACTGTTTTACTTACTCTTTCCAACAGTCCTATGGGGTAAAATTACTATTGACATTTTACAGATAAGAAAATTGAAGTATGAGTATTGTGTTGTGGGACCATCAGTGATTGGACAGTTGGTTTTTTGTGGAAGAATTGGAGAAGGAAATTGGGAATAGGAGAATGGTATGATCATAATGGGTCGAAGAAGAGATCTAAAAGATTTAGAAAGTACATTTTTCGTAAAGAGTAGCAGTTTTTCTTTAAACCAGAATTGTTTTATTCCTTTAATCATCTTTGAAGCCTTTTGGGATCACATTTTGTCTTAAGATCACATGTCTGGCATCGGTCCCTGGGAATATTAAGAAAGGGCATCTTAGAATGCTCTAGTTGGCTAGAAGTGTGGAAACATCTGAGGGATTTTTCTGGTCAGGTCCAGTAAGAGAAGTGATGCTGCAAGTTCTGGTCTTGGAGCATTTGAGGATATGGGAATTGAATTCAGTGAATATGGAAATAATAATGAGAAATCCATAAACAAGTTTTAAAAATAGGTGACTTCCATGCCCTGTTTTTGGCTTTTCCCATGGTATCACATAATTATATTACATTGCACATGGATTGAATAAGGCAGAGTATGCAACAGTTGACTTTATACCCCTGATATTTTTACTGGCTTTAGTTCATGTTGCATGTATTGAGTTAATTATAAAATATAAAAAGAAAAATCAAAATGATGCTCATCATAGGATTCTGAATACGATACAATTTCAGAGAAAGCAGAAACTCCATCACTTTTCATTACTAGAATGTCATTGCTTTCCAGTAGCTAACGAAGCACTGAATTACCATTATTTGAGAGTAATTATAATAAGGACAATTTGAAAAAAAGAAACCCATGAAGTATAGATTTTTAAAGAAGAAATAAGATTTTGTTATTATGATTGACTTTATTCAGTACTGTGAAAGAAACCAACAACTTAATGTTCTGCTGGTTACTTGAACTGCTATCAAAATGGTAACAGGAAGCAGCTTACAGGGATTGCTTTAGTGTCTATTTAAGCATCATTTGTAATTATAGGATCTAAATAATAAACAAATGGAAATGTGTAAGTCATTAAACATGGTTCAGTTTCTTTTAATAGATTAAAATTCCCTTAAATCGTAATCATGTTTATACTTTCAATGGTTAATAAATTTACACTCCACACACGTTAATGTATTATAAATTTTGAATTGGTGAAATGTGATTTAATACTTAATGACAAAAGCCATTAGAAGTTTTTCTTTTTAATTTTTACTAAGTAGTACTTTATAAGACAAATGAATATAATCTATATGTAATAGAAATGCAAGTTATGAAGCATAAATAAGGTAATAACCTGTGAATCCACTGCCTAATGTAACAGTTAAAATATTCCCAATTTTGTAATGGGAAACTCCCTGAATCCACTTTCTTCCCAGTTCTGCACTGCTCCACCCATTGAAATAACCATTCTCGGTTTGGTATTATTGCCCTGGTGTGTGTGTGTGTGTGTGTGTGTGTGTGTGTGTGTGTGTGTGGTTTTTTTCAATGGCCTTCCATAATGTATATATCTGTAAATACATTTGTTTACTTTTACTTGTTTCCAAGCTTTATAAAAAATGTAATTAAATGTCAGAGATTTTTGAGCTTACATATTAGCTAGTTTATCCATTGACCAATGAGTCAACATATAATTTGTGGAACTCTGGTTTAGCACATCTCAATTTTTAAAGTGCTTTTACATATTTCCTTGTACATCTTCACAGTTGTCTTTGTGGGTTAAGCAGTGGAGGTAACATTTAACTCATTTACTTTTGGTAGACAAACTCCATCAAGACTAAGCTCAGAGTCTGAAAAATGAAATGTGGCTTATTTGTAGTGTGAACTCATGTTATTCTCTTCTCTTTACACTGTGGATATGTGGATATATTGTGAAATGATTATCACAATCAAATTAGTTAACACATCTGTCATCTCTCTTAGATACCTTTTTTTGTAGTTATTGTGGGGTGGAGAGAACATCTAAAATCTACTCTTAGCAAATTTAAGTATACAGTACTGTATTGTTAACTATAGTCATCATGCTGTATGTTATATTCTTAGAACTTATTCATCTTATAACTGAAAAATTTTGTAGGCTTTGAGCAACTTATGCCAGTTTGCAATTATATATTCTTATGTGTCTTTATGTTTTTGAACATGAATGTTGGACAAAAAACAAGAATATATGATCACTTTGTTTTTTGTGCAGTGATTTGACTGAAAGATCCATGTGGGCAGAGACAATGCCTCCTTTATCCACCAATGTGTACCCAGTGTCTTCTACAATGTTTTGCATGTTGGAATTCAATATATAGATAATAAAAGAATGTAATTATAGTCTTGTATACAAGATGAAATATGCAGACAATAATTATTTGGCTATATACCTGGGCAGTATCAAATTTAGGTTAAATATCAGATTTTTAAAGATATTGCCCACTTTAAAATTGTATACCCCAGAAGATGATAAATCAAGGTTTTATTGGCTTTCTAATATTGATTATTTGAAATGCTAGATACATTGTACACTTGAGTTGGTAACCATGCTGTAATTCTTTGACTGCAAAGAAAGATAAAAAGCCGTTAACCTTTTTTACTTGTCATGAGATGAATTGTGCACAATAAATCTGTTCTCTCTTTAGTTGTTTGCCTGAGTAAGTGATCTAACAGATTCACAGGTCTTGTCACCAATAAATTTTGAAAATTCCCTTTCATTTTTTTTCTGAATTTGAAATTAATGTGACGTTGTATGTAATGTGTATGAGTGTATGTGTGTGCACATGTGTGGAAGAGAGAATTTGTGTATGTTTATGTCTAATGTATGTCTAATTTGTGTATGTTTATGTATGTCTAATGCCCATGGCAAGGAAGAATACACAAACACATTTGGGTTCTGTTGTCTCCTTACAAGTAAATATGTAGAATTATGCATTTGTTTAAGAGTAGGATTTTTGAAAAAATGATGTGTTGGGTAAAATATTTTCTTTCGAAGGGCAGAATTAAAAGGAAGGCAAATTGGACACTTGCTAAGTGCTGCATCCTATGTGGGGCTCTGAAATGTCACTGCACATGTAATAAATAGAGAAAATTGCATTTATTAGCATTTTTTTTCAAGGAGGGAACACAGGTGGTTCCAAATAAATCTATGGTGTGCTCTATCAAAACAGGTGGTCTCTACAGTGACTTCCAAGGAGAACTGGTGAACTGCAGGCATGTTTTGCAGAGCCGGGCATGCACATAGGGGCATTGTACCCTTAATTCTCCTTCTCTGTTCTTACCCAGAGCAGTACTCAGTTCCTACTCAATGCTTAAATATTGTTTATCTTATGAGAACTACAATTTGAAGAGTAATCATGTTATTGTTTGCCCATGGAGACAGCCCGCTTCTCCTTGTTGGGCTTTGCTAATTCCTGATCTACCTGGCTGCTGTTTACCTCCACCCCCTTATCTTGTCACTGTATCACAGTCAGTCTCATTTAGCTGCCCCAATCTTGCATCTTTTCCTAATATGCTAAGCTCCTTCTGGTTGTCACAGGGCCTTTGAATATACTGCTTGTTTGGTCTGAAATGCTCTTTCCCTAACTCTTTAAATGGCTTCATAGTGCTCTGATTTTAGCTTAAATATCAACTGCTCAGAGGGATATTTCTCTTGATCTATGTGAAATAGAAGTAGTCCAGTCTCAGTGCTCTATTTATTGTCTTTATAACACTATTTACTATCTGTAAGGATTTGTTTCTTTATTGTCTTGTGTCCTCACTAAGATGTTAGTGACATGAAGGCAAAGGCCTAACTGTCTTGTCTTGTTTTTCATCTTATATTCCCAGTTAGTTCCTAGAACAACATTTTAATTACATAATAGATTCTCAATAAATGTTTTAAAAATTAATTTAGGAATGATTGATTTTCAGTTCTGCAATTTCTAGTTTGTACCTTCTAATTTTTTTCATTTTTTCATATCACCACAGTGTTTTATTTCTGCAAGAGCTTATACGTTTTATGTCAGTTATCTTTCATATGAAAGAGCAGATTCAGCCCAGGTTTTCATGTGATGATGTCTGAAATCAAGATATATCTGGACTGAACCAACAAGTCAGTTTACTTAGCAGTAGATTAAAACATGACAGAACCCTGCTACACTGATTTGCTACTCATTCTTCTTTGATGTAAATTTTAGTATGCTACCTTTATCTAAAAAAGTACATATATGTCTATGTACATGTGTACTTGAAAACTGCATTTCACTCTAGTTAAAATATGGCTCATCTGGTTTAAGCACAGTCTTTTTTTTAAGCAGGAACATAAAAGGTATCTTGAAATCCCTTCCATATGTTTAACTGCTGATATTTGAGAGTCAGAACTACCATCCAGGCCCAGGCCTACCTCTTTGATTTCTTACTTATATTTAATACTCACAACAGCCAAATGAGATAAGTATTATTTTATCAGTGTGGATTAGAGAGAGTCAGTAAATTATAACATTTGTTTTACATATATAGACTGATAATTTGCAACCATGAAAATTGTGGGTTTTGCTGAATCTTTTATTTTTCCCGAACAACTAATCAACAGGATTGATATAACAGCTGTTGTCATTTATGATTCGCAAAGTACTCTAAATTTAATATTTAACCAAAAAGTACTTTACGCTTAAGACTAAACTGTCAACTAAATCTTTTGTCTTTTTAGCTTTAATCAAAGGAATACTTTTGTGGCTAGTGTTTAGAAAGCTCTCTTCAGAGTAACAAATTAGGATGTTGATGTTAGTGCGTTTTGATCGTATCCTTTATGTATCTTACCCCCTTACTTTCCCTTGTTTCCCTTCATGGATTTCTTTCTTTCTTTCTTTCTTTCTTTCTTTCTTTCTTTCTTTCTTTCTTTCTTTCTTTTTTTTTTTTTTTAACAGTGAGAATGACAGTAACCATGACAGATTAAAATGCTGTGTATATAGAAGCTTCTCTATTTCAGGTTAGGTCCCAGAGGCTGTTTTTCAGTTGTTCTTAAAATCCAAAGTGGCTCAAGGGGTTTCAGCTTGTAATGCTCAAATGCCTTTCCAGCAAGCAGTTCTGAGATTTAAAATGCACAAATAGTGTAAAATCTTAAAATCGGGCATAGTTATTTTTTACTTGCTTTACATGGTTCATTTATATTAAACTTGGGTTGAACCAAGAAGTCCCCTTTTTACATGATCTCTGGAAGTGACTTAGAAATGCTTCAGCGACTTCTACTGAATTTACAGTGAGATAATCATTATATTTTTTTGTGTGTTCTTGAGTAAACTTTTTATCTTACCCAGGATTAAAATTAGGCAGTGTTCAAGCTACGTTTTAAAAAGTGTTTTTTTATCTCTTGCTGGTAGATTGTCAGTTGTACAATGTGGCACTTTTACATGTTTTGTCATTTTTTAGTGGTTGCCCTAGATTTTTCAATCCATATTTACAACTAATTTAAATTCACTTTCAAATGACACTATATTGCTTCATGGGTAGTGCAGATACCTTATAATAGAGTAAGCTTAATCTCTCCCTTCCTGTCCCCTATAACGTTGCTGACATTCATGTCACTTATCCTTATGCTTTGATCCATAGACTATATTCAAGCAATACGTTGTTACTATTATTACTTTGAATAAAGTTGTCTATTAAGTCAGTTAAGAAGGAAGATATAATATTTTCTTTTACTTTATTCTTTTTCTACCTCTTTTTCTTCAAAAAGATCCAAGTTTCTGATCTGTATGATTTTTCTTCTTCCTGAAGTACTTCTTTTGACATTTCCTGCAGGGTAAGTCTCCTAGCAATGAATTTCCTGCTTTTGTTTGTCTGAAAAAGTCTTTATTTATCCATTGTGTGTGAAGAATGTTTATACTGTATATAATATTCTAGCATAAATATTTTTTCATCATTTGAAATATTCATGCCACTCTCCTGGCCACTAAAGTGTTCACTCAGAACTCAGCTACCACACTTATTGGAGCTTTTGCATATGTTAGTTCATTTCTCTTGCTGCTTTTAGGATCCTTTCTTTATCCTTGACCCATGGAAGTTTGATCATTAAATGTCTTGATGTAGTCTTACTAAGTTTAAAACTGCTTGGTGTTCTATAACTTTCTTGTACTTGAATATTGTTATCTTTCTCTAGTTTTAGAAAGCTCTTTGTTATTAACTTTTTGAATAGATTTTCTATCCTGATCTCTCTCTACTTACTCTTTAAAGCCAATAACTCTTAGACTTGCTCTTTGGAGGCTAATTTCAGATCTTGAAGGCATGCTTTATTCTGTTTTCTTTTGTTCTCTCTGCCCATTTATTTTCAAATAATCTGTTTTCAGGCTCCATAATTCTTTCTCTCACTTGATCCATTCTGCTGTTCAGAGACTCTCATGCCTTTTCTGTTTGTCAATTGCACTTTTTTGGCTCCAGAATTTCTGCTCGATTTTTCAAAATTACTTTAATATTTGTATTAAGTTTATCTGATAGATTTCATAATTCTTTCTCTGTGTTATCTTTAATTTCATTGGGCTTCCTCAAAAAAAGATAAATTGAATTATATATATGAAAGATCATATATCTCCATCACTGATTGGTCACTGTTGCTTTTATTTGGTTCATTTGGTGAGATTAGGTTTTCCTGGATGGTATTGATGCTTGTGGATGTTTATTAATGACTGGGCATTGAAAAGTTAGATATTTATTCTAATGCTTGTAGTCTGGGCTTATTTGCCCCTGTCCCTCTTGAGAAAGGTTTCCAAGTATTCAAAGGGAATTGAGTGTGATGATCTCTCTTCGGTCACTGCAGTTGTATCTGCATTAGATGGCACCCCAATAATGGCATGACTCTTGCAGACACAGAAACACTGCTTTGGTAATCCCCAGTAAGATCCAGGATAATTTCCTGGATTAACAGGCAGATTCTGATGTTCTCTTTCCTGCTTTCAAACAGAGTCTCTCTGTCTATGCTGATACTGCCTGGAGTTGGGGGAGGAGTGATACAAGCACTCCTATGGTCACCAACACTGGGAATGTGCTAGTTTACACCTGAATCTAGCAGAGTACTGGGTCTTGCCCAAGTCTTTTAGAAACTTATTTTCTAGCTCCACCTGATGTTTATTCAAGTCTCAAGGGCTCTTTTGTCAGCAAGTGATGAATCCTGCCTGGACTCTGTCTTTCTTTTCAAGGTTCCCTTGTGGCCTACAGTAGGTCTAGAAATGCCATTCGAGAGCCAGGGCCCAGAACTGGGGACTTTAGGAGGCTGCTTGTCACTTTATTTTACTGTAGCTGAGCTGGAGCTAAAGTTGCAAAACAAAGTCCTTTTGATTTTTTTCCCTTTCTTTTCCTCATGCAGAAGTCTCTCCCCCTGGCTAGCACTATCCCAGGGCCATAAACATTACTACCTGGGTACTGCTGATTTTTCTTCAAAGCCAAGGGCTCTTTAGTCAGAAGATGATGAATACTGCCAGGACTGGCTCTTTCCCTTCAGGGCATCAGGTTCTCCTCTGGCCTATAGTGGGTCAAAAAACGTCATGCAAGAGCTAGTGCCTGGAACGGGGGATTCAGGACTCTGCTAGGTGCTTTATTTTATTGTGTCTGAGATGGTATCCAAGTTACAAGACAAAGTCCTCTTTACCCTCCTTCCTCCTTTCCTCAAGAAGGATTCTCTCCTGGTGTCCTGAGCTGCACTCCCTGGAGTTAGAAGAGAAGTGACAGAAGCATTCTTTTTGCTACCCTAGCTGGTATTTCACTGGGTTGCATGTACCCAAGTCCACTGGCTCCAAGCTCAGCACAGCACCAGTGCTAGTCTTGGAACTGCAGTTCTGTGACCTAAACAGCTTCACAGGATTTTTAGGACCCCAGATTACTTTAGCCTGTGGTGGTAGGGCTAGTCATAACTCAAGTTCTCACCACTGATGTGGACAGTTCTCCTCTGGCTAGGATTGCTCTAAATGGTCCTTTCATTCAGCACCAACTGAACTGTACCTTGTGTTGCTTCTGACTGTGACAGGGCAGCACTGCGTTCTAATACAAACTTTCACAATCACTGCACTTTCCCTCCCCCAGACAGACAGATTTTTTTTCTCCATGCGATGTGACATTGCTGGGGATGGGTCAGGAGTGGTATAGGCAATTCAAGACTCTTTCTTACCCCTTTAATGCCTTTTTCCTTGATATAATGTTAAACCTGGGTACTCTGATTGCTCACCTGATGTTTCGTTCTTTTCAAGGGCTTCCCTGTGTGGATACTTGTTCAATTTCGTGTTCCTGTGGGAGATTATCACTGGAGGATTCTCTTTAACCACCTTGCTCTGCCTCCTTCCTGACAACTCAGTTATTAATTTTTAATATCCCGCATATAACACTTCACTAAATGCTGTTGTAAATACAAATAATTGTTTTGAATCATCTGTACAATATAATATTTATTCAGTAATGGTATTATCAATATGCCCAAAACTTCTAGGACAAGAAAAATAATGTATTTTAAAAATTGCTACAAACCCAAATATTGTTAATGTTTTCACAGTCTTAATTCATAAAAATGATGCAATTAATGCAAGAGAATATTAGCAATTTTTTTTCAGATTTTCAAATTAGCAAAGGTTTCAACATATATGTATATGTTGAAACATTATATGTTGAAACTTATGCTAATACAGGTATAGTTTAACACTATATATATATAGTATATATTTATGGTGTACATACATATTATTTATAGTGTATATATAGGGTGTGTGTGTGTGTGTGTGTGTATATATATATATATATACACATAGTGTTAAAATATACCCCATATCTCTTCTATTTTCTTCAGTTCTTTTTTAGTTTCCAAGTTATATGCCTTTTCTTTTATATTATTTTAAACTCATACAATTTTTATTTTTATATTTTCTCATGTTCTGATGTTATTTTTTAACAAAACTCTTATATATTAAAATGTAAATGCAATAATTTGATATACATGCACATTATGAAATGATTATCACAATACAGCTAATTAGCATCACCTAACATAGTGAATTACCTTTGTGTGTGTGTGTGTGCTGGGAACACTTAGGATCTACTCTCTTAGGTAATTTCAAGTATGCAATGAAGTATTATGAACCATAGTCACCAGGCTCTACATTAGATCCCCAATCTTGTTTATTCTGAATAAACAAATGTTTGTGCCTTTAATAAAAATCTCCCCATTTTCTCTACACCCAACCTCTGGTAACCACCATTATACTGATTGCTTCTGTGAGTTTGACTTTCCATATTTCAAGTATGAGTGAGATTATATAGTATTGTAGTATTTGTTTTTTGTGTCTGACTTCTATTACTTAGCATACAGTTCTCCAGTTGCATTCATGTTGTCTCATACGGCAAAATTATCTGCTTTATGGCTGAATAATTCTAATTACAAAAACATATATACACACACACACACACCCCATATTTCCTTACCTATTCATCTGTTGATGAACACTTAGGTTGTTGTCTTATATTGGCTATTGTAAATATTACTGCAATGAACATGCAAGTTCAGATGTCTTTTTGAGGTACTGATTTTATTTCCATTGGATATATGCCCCAAAATAGGATCGTTGGATCACATGATAATTTTATTTTAATTTTTTGAGGAAACTTTGTATTGTTTTCCATACTGACTATTTCAATTTACATTCCCACTAACAGTCTATAAATTTTGCTTTTTCTCCATAGCCTTGCCAACACTTGTTATCTCTGAATTTTTTGATTAATAGCCACCGTAACAAGTGTAAGATGATATCTCATTGTGGTTTTAATTTACATTTCTCTTGTGACTTTTGAGCACCTTTCACATACCTGTTGGCTATTTGTGTATCTTCCTTGGAGAAATGTTTATTCAGGTATTTTGCCTATTTTTAATTGATTTATTCTGTGATTTGTGGTTGTTCTCATTTTTTTTTTTAACTACAGAAAGGTAGGTGTTCCTTAAATATTTTAGATACTAACCTTTGATCAGATAGACGGTTTGCAAAAATTATCATCCATTCCATAGTTTGCCTTTTCACTCTCTTGATTGCTTCATTTGCAGAAGCTTTTAAGTTTGATGTAGCTGCACTTGTCTGTTGTTGTTGTTGTTGTTTTTGTTGTTGTTGCTTGTTCTATTGGTGTTGCCTCCAAGAAATTATTTTAAAGACTAATGTCATGAAGATTTTGACCCATGTTTTCTCCTAGGAGTTTCACACTTTAAGGTCCTATGTTTAGGTTACAAATCTGTTTTAAATTGATTTTTGTGCATGGTGTAAAATAGTGTTCAATTGCATTGCTTTTTTTTTCATTACTGATATCTGGCTTTTCCCATATCAATTATTGAATAACCTATCTTTTTTTTCTGCTATGCATTTTTTTAATTCTTGGCACCCTTTTTAAAAAAGTGGTTGAGTGCATATGCTTGGGTTTATTTCTGGGCTTTCTATTCTGTTCCATTGGTCTATGTGTCTATTTTCATGCCAGTATCATATATTGTCAATACTATAGCTTTATAATATAGTTCAAAATCAGTAAGTTTGATGTCTTTACCTTTGTTCTTTTTGCTCAATTGCTTGGCTACTCAGGATCTTTTGTGGTTCCATAGAAATGTAGGGGTTGTTTTTCTCTACTTCTTGAAAAATGTCGTTAGAACTTTCATAGGGATTGCACTGAATTTGTAAATCACTTTGGATAGCATGGAGATGAAAACAATATTTATTCTTCCAACCCATGGACACATGGGTCTGCCTCCAGAGGCATGGACAGGCATGTCTCTTGCTAGGTTCTTGGTTATTCAGGACTGCTCCCAAACTGCAGCTGAGAGGGTCTGGAGAATAGGCCACTCCGGTGTCCACAGTTAGGACCCAAGTTGGTGAGGAGATGACCCTGTTATCTGAGACGTGAGTAGTATGGTTATTCCTAAGCACTTTGGAGGATGCTGATGTTGAAACCAAGGCCAAGGGAGCTGTAGTTGAGTTGACAAAGGGAGGAGGCTATTTCTGGATCTATATTCAGGACCACAGTCAGCAAGCCTGACACCTGGGCAGAGAACGTATCTTCTCAAAATGACTCTTCTCAGTCTTGGATCAACTGGAGTTTCACAACTTCCTATCTGGTTCCCAAAGTTCCACGATGTATTTTTGTCCATAAATGGTTACCAGTTACTGATGCTACAGAAAGAATGTGTCAGGGACCTCCTATTTCTTTATCTTGTTGCTATCACCTCTCCTCTAACCTATTTTTATTTTTATACCTAGTTGAAGGTTTTGCTTTTTATTTTTGGCTTTTATTTTTATTACCCTTCCCTTCCTTCTTTTATCAATGTTAGAAATAACAATTTTATAAACTCAAGGATAAATGCTAATTAATAAACTTCCTTGATTATGAATGAGGTATACTAGGTTATAGATTTTTCTAGTGAGGTACATCTTCATATTTAGATTTTGTATACATTCCAAATATTCTGACTTATTTTACTTAGTTTCTTGCTTGAACCAATACATTTAAAAACTTTTTAGAAAATTATCATGTTTGAGGGTTTCTAATTTAATTTGTATTATTAACTTTTAAGTATATCGTATCAGAGTAAAAATATAACATAATAGCCTGGGCAACGCGGCAAAACCCTGGCTCTATAAAAAATACAAAAATTAGCCATAGTGGTGTGTGCCTGTAGTCCCAGCTACTCAGAGCTGAGGCAGGAGGATCATTTGAGCCTGGGGAAGTTGAGACTGCAGTGTGCCATGATTGCGCCACTGTACTCCAATCTGGGTGAGAGAACAAGACCCCAGTTGCCTCTCTATGCACACACACACACACACACACACATATATACAGGTACATACACACATACATATATATATATATATATATATAAGTACACCTTATGATTTTAGAAGTCTACTGAAAAATTTTTCTATGTTGTGTTATTTTAGTCACTATTAATTAATAGTAGTAGCAGTATTTGGTACTTTCTTTGGAGATCTGAAAAAAGATATGTATTCCATTTTCAGGTTATAAAATCGGTATTAACATTTTAAACCATTTCTTCGACTAGTTTTCCTGACTTGTTTAGGCTGTTAGGTTGTTTTTTTGTTTTTGTTTTTGTTTTTTGCCAATCCTTAATAAGTGTGTAGGTGTGAGTTTAATCTCTGGATTGTAAACTCTTCCCATGAACACACAAAGAGCCAACACTATACAAGCCTTTAATAGAATTGCTAGAAAATTTAACTTCTATATCTAGTGCAAGGTAAAGTTTAAATATGGAGACTTCTTTCATAAAAATATCTTTTAGCTATCTTTAAAAATTATAATTTTCCACCTAAATTTCATGTCTATACAAATTATGCATCAAAACCTTAGAAAGTTCTCACACTAAATTGGGATAGCAGTGCACTAGGAATTCAGAAAACCCAGGATTTAAATGCCTTACTTTTAAACTTACGGATTCCTAAACACAAATTGTGTATGGTGGTATGTGTGTGTATGTGTGTGTGTATATGTGTGTGTGTGTGTGTATATATATATATGTGTGTGTGTGTCTTTTGAAAGATCTAAAGAACTCAAGCATTAAGGTCTAGAAAAATGGAATGGACAGATTAGAAATGAATTTATATCTGCCAAAGTAGTGATATATTTAGATATCAGCCAAATAAGTGTACAAATTTTAGATACAATTTTTCTTTTCAAATTTTCTCAGTTTAATTTTGTCACTAGTAATTAAATTTGACTTTCACTAGGGTAAAAAAACTGCAATTAATTGACATATTTGAAATTACTGCTTGATTCTCTAATTATTTAATAAAAGTATTATGTCTTAAGAATTCAAATCAGGGGTGTAAGAGGCAATCTCACGTAAGCCTTTTTTCTGTTGCCGAGTATTATGTGAACTTTAGTCCAAAGCAAAGTAAGATGTAGGGAAAATGGGAGATTTGCAAGTGACATTTTCCTCCATTAAATTTGCATTCACTTCACTCTTTGTTAGCCCCCAAGCTAGAGTCCCAATATGAGACTTGTCACAATCTGTATCTGTCACCTCAAGTGAATGAACAACTCTCCAATATGTTCCTAACAGCAGGACTTCAACCATGTGGGAGGATCTGGGAACAGTTCCTTGATTGGCATTTCAAATATCCCTTATCAGAGCTATCATAGCTTCAATTCTGCTGAAGAACAAAGGTGTTCCAAGTTGGAGTATGTTAACTATTTCTGTATATTTTTTTAATTTTGAAAAATATTAAGAGAAATAGTTTATTCTGAAGCATCTAATGTATGTTTGAAATGAATTAAGTATATTTTATCACAATCCTATTTCATAATTTACTCATATCCTTCCTATAGATATAGTCTATCTAATACTTACAGGCAAGATATTTTAAAGATAAATGACACAAACTTTTAGACTTATATATGTTTATTAAATAGACCTATATTTGATATGACTTAAAAAATTAAACTTAGAACACAGAAGATCAGATTGTTGAGAAGATTTGTTTTATTTAATTTTTCTTATTGTTCTGAATATTAATATTAAATAGCTATGTCAGTGGGCAATTTTCAACTACCTAAGAAGAAGTGAACATTTATTTTGAAATACAAATTCAGTTGTATAATATTACTTAGGAATTAAAATATATCACCCCTGAATCACTTCATTTATTTATGTTGATTCTTTAATATTTGAATTAACATATTTTTTGTAATAAATAATGAATAAATTGAACAGTGTATATATACTTAGGTACTATTAGAATTACAAATGAAATACAATGACAAAGAGTGTTAGTGGGAGTTAAATAGCTTTAAAACAGCATTTACAATATCTTAATATATTTTATCATTTAAGATTTGTTTAAGATTGACTTATAAAAGTATTATAAAGGTTGTACACTGTCTCTAAATTTTCCCTCAAGTATTTGGTCACTCTGAAATGTATTTATTATAAATAAATAAATAAACAAAAGAGCAAACAAACAAAATTAATTCATTAAAGTTATATAAATGTTATAAACAAATTTTTTCTAAGTTATATATATTACTATTCATTTACAGTAAACATATTAAACCACAGATAAATGGCAGACACCAAGCTATGTAAATAAATTTAAAAATAAATATATTACACAACAAATAATCTCAATAACTATATGAGTGGGAGAGGTAATGTGTTTCTATAGTTATTAGTAATATAATAAAATATTTGGAGCATCTATACTTTGCATATTTCTTATAATAATATATATGCTAGATAACGCTGAATTATTCAATCTAAAAGCAAATCAGATCTTTTGTAAACAGCATGCTGAGCATGTAGATAAGTGACAATAAAATAGCTATTTTTAACAATGTAATTCAAGTGTTTGATAAGATTTTAATAAATCCAGTGTCAGAATATTGCTAACATGGAAGAAAATGAAACAGAGGGAGGGAAAAAAAGAAATTACAGCCTTTTTGTAATAACAAAGGACTTAGAAAAGACAGGACAGTACACATCAGCTTTGCAATTTCATTGTGAATATATTATTATTATATTTGAGACAGTGTCTTGTTCTGTCACCCAGGCTGGAGGGTAGTGGTGTGATCTTGGTTCACTACAACCTCCACCTCCCGAGTTCAAGTGATTCTTCTGCCTCAGCCTCCCAAGTACTTGAGATTACAGGAGCACACCACCACACCGGACTAATTTTTGTAGTATAAAATTAGAAGAGATGGTGTTTCACCATGTTGGTTGGGCTGGTCTCCAGCTCCTGACCTCAAGGGATCCTCCCACCATGGCCTCCCAAAATGCTGGCATTACAGGTGTGGGCCCCCACGCCCAGCTTCATTGTGAATATAATTTGACATAGGCACTATTTTGTCCTTCCTTACACTATAATACATTGAATTTGACCCTCAGCAGAGGACAATAAACCTCTGAAGCTGCCTTTCCATCACTTGACCCCATGACCTGTTAAAGGGCAGACCTTAATTACTGTAATAAAATTATTCTTGAACCCTGATATAAGAAAATGACTTTCCTATCTGCCCCTCATTCTTTATTTCTTTCTTCCCCATGTAATGATAAGAATGAACAAGCTGTGTCCCTCATATTAGCGATGAACTTCTTTGGAAGTACATTTTTCAAGAATTTAACATGAAGTTCTCTTAGTATTATGCATACAGGTCTGTTTATTTTTCATATCCGTTTAGGAAACTATTGTTCCTAACAATGAATATGTACACATAATTCTTACCTGCTTTTTTTTGATATTTATATTAGGTTATTTAACAGCATAACATTTATGGGAAAAGAAGTATATTTCAATAGGCTAGTCTGCATTAGCTTTAGAATTAGAAGGTGGCTACCTTTTGTCATAATAAAACAAAGTTGCTTAGTATTAATAGGTCAGAGTAGAGGCATACCTAAACAACTTAGAAATAAAATGCATATTGAGAACCTTCACATATTTAATCACATAATTATTATTTTAAAGGTTTATGGAGCAGGAAAAAAGAGATTTGGCAAGTGCTTGCTTCTTGTGTGCCAGTTCAAACTTGGTAAATCGAAAGGAAGTTTAGAATCAAGATATTTGTTTTCTTCTTTAATCCTTCAAGGACATTTTTTTCTGTCATTGTTTTGATGTTATTCTTAAGTCAACATAACATTCTGGGTTTAAGTTGTTACAACATCATTGATGTTACCTTTTGAGTTAAAGAATTATTATTGTTAATACCACAGATGAGCATTCTGACAGGATGTGCCACTTTCATGAAAGTTCACAAAAAACGAGGCTGCACCTTGTATTGTGACTGATCACAATAGTGCTGCCCTCATTTAATGAACAGGGATGTCCATGGAGTCTTGATAATAGCTTATAGGATGTTTCAAGGTTGCCTGAGATAGGTTCTGCAAACAAGAAGTAATAGGTAATTGGGCAAGTTGTGGACGATGACAGCTGAAGGGAAGAAAAAGAACTGGCAACTTCAAATGCATGAGCTGATGCTAGTGACAAACAACAAAAGAAAAAGGATTTCCTACTGGTACTTAAAATATGCCAAAATAGCCTACACACATATCAACGGAAAGCATAGTGCAGTATCTTCTCACTTTAAACTGGTGAAATAAAATGAAAGTGAACTAGATATTTCAATCTCCTGGACTTCTACTGTATTTTCATTTGGAAAGCCTTCAAGTTATATCATAAAAGCAAAAACAAAGTGGAAAAATGGAAGGCACTAAAACACTTTCTTTACTGGCCATATTCACTTCTTTCTGACATGAGTCTCCTACTCTTTGTCATACTTGGAATAGTATTTTGTTTTAGCAGCCTAATAATGCTGATGTCTGACCTGCTTTATGTTTTGGCTATACAATTATCTTTTTTTGTGAAATAGCTGGTAAATAATTTCTTAAAAATAATAAGAAAACTTTCGGTGTACATTTCTGAAATAAGAGAGAAAGAAAGCAAAGGGGAAAAGAGAGACAAAGGAAGGAGAGAAGCAAAGGAATCTCATTTTTGAAGGCAAAAGGAACAAGTCTCATATGTATTTTTAGAGTACTGTAGTGCAGATGAAAATTCTGAATATAGTCAAGGAAAAATATATATAAAGAAAACCTTATATATATGGGGAAAATGAAGATTAGCCTTCTTTCTAACCAATTTTATGCTGGTTTTATAAAATATTTCTCTCTATATATATATTTTCATTGCCTATATGTGCTAATTTAGTGGTTATAATGTTTATAAATATAAGGATAAAGCAATATATTGGCCATATATATTATGTTATATAATCAAATATACAAATTTGTATAGATAAGATACATATATCTTTATCTATAAAGGCAATTAAGAAAAAAAATCATCTGCTTTGGGTTCAAAGCTCTTTCTTGAGGGAGTCATCACAAACAGTCATAACAAATGAGTCTCTTAACATCTCTATCAAGGGTGATTTTGTGCTCAGCTAGACATCATGGGTCATTTCTTCTGTGATATATAGGAATAAGTCAAGTTCAAATTTGCTTTCTGTAAAATATGGTAGGTTGAATTGCCAGCCTCCCATAAAGTATTTTAGGGAAATGAAATTTAGTGTTCAAAAAATAGTATATAAAATTAAACTCCTGAAGTTGCTAATAGTATAACTTCAACAAAGTAACCCAGCATCTTGGTGAATGATTTTTAAAATTTTTAATATTATAGTAATTTCCATACGATAAGATTGTAAAAAATATGTGTAACAAAATGGGTAATTGCTTTAGAATTAGTAGATGTTCTAGAAAACTTAATTAGTAGAAGTTATCCAAATGAAGAAAATTGCAAACTCTTTGCTTCTGGAAAAATGGGGGAAAAAAAGTAGTTTAATATTTCTGGATGGTCCCAGAAAAACAGAGAATGGAGGGGAATGTGACTGGTTAAGCAGGCATTAGTAATGATTTTAAGGGCCTTTCATACCTCATTAAAAAGCTCAAAATTGCGTTGTGCTGGTGTGCAGCCATTTCATGCTTACAAGGACGAGGCAACATGAGTGGATTTATATCTTAGAGAGATCATTATTGAGGAGGAAGACAAGAATTCTTAGAAAGCTGTCAGAATAATCACATTGAGACCTCATGAGAACCTGGTTAGGAGGTTCTGGTAGGGATGACAGTGGTGAATAGGTTGAAACAATTCTCATAATACAGTCTGGAAAAAACTTGGTAATATTTCAAATATAGAGAGGAAAATAGAGAAATAACATTCAATGTTGTTACAATTATCTTGGATTACGCAAGGCATGAAGTCTACTCATGACTTTCAGATAAAAGTCTTTTCTAAAACTTTACCACATCCCTTATTATCTCATATAGAAAATTCACCTAGCTTAACCTAAAAGAAAGATTAATGCCAGGAATTCCAGACCTATTTACCTATGCATAAATCAGATAGTAAATAAATCTATTCTAGCTTAAAGAAAAGGCTATAATTTTATGATGTGTATATTACTAAAAGTTTTCTGTGTTTTCTATGTATTTTTGTATATTAATTTCCACTTTATTAAATATAAGATGGTATAAGTGGGAAAGAACATGGGCACTTGGGTTTGATACCAGACTCCAAGCAGTGCCCCTAGTGATTAAGTGTGACATCTAGAATCAAGCAAACAAACAGGCTTCTGTAGAGATTAGCAGCCATCCTTTAAACCACTGCGTTTCTAGCTTCACCTTGACGGTCAGGAATATCACTCATTAGTTTGATTCCATGACATTTTAATTTTACAGCCTTTTCTTCTATCCACGGATTCGTGAGTAGAGTGACTTGGAGCAAGTTAGGATATTTGAAGGCTCTCTTCACTTTGTATTATACTTCCCTAGGTTGTTTAACTTCTAGGCCTCCTTTGCCATTTGCTGGCAAGAGTGTAACTTAAGGTTTTAAGGAATGACCTTCTTGAGTATGGAACTAAATTTTGTACTCCAAACCATGTTTGCCAAAGAATTCTGCATTGGGATATTGGCAGTGGCAAATAACATGCGATAATATTAAAAGATTATTCAGGTTCCCATTTATCAGTGACACTTGTGAATATAGCTCACTCAAAAACCACTTAGAAATTAGGCATCACTCGTCCAAAGTAGAATTCAGGCATTTCAGAATAAAATTTCATAAAAGCTCTACCACCCTTTCTAAAACAATATTAGGCTTAATAGTAAAGTTCACCAATACCTTTAATAGTTTTATTTTAATTAAGAGTTATATAAAGTTTTACACTTTTGTAACGTTTTTTGGCCTAAGCTTACCTTATTTTATAATGGAAGAGTTATTTTAGTTGTCAGATATTGGCTCTACTGTTCACATATGTCAGAATTATACTTGCTTCTGCTGCTTAGAACACTGGATGTGTAATGTTGTTCAGCACTAGTTTCCACAGCATTGAATTGAGAAATTAAAAATCCCTAAAGTGGTAAGAAATAAAGAAAGCAGGACATGTAAAGATCTTAACACAATATTGCAAATATGTAAGTACTCAATCAAAAGATGGATATTACTACTTAAGTAATATAGGTAACCAAGATGGTCATATTCAACATATACAACACGATGTTTTCATATGCACATATATTTTGAAATGATTATTACAATCAAACTAACATATCCATTACTTCACATAAAATATATCCATTACTTCACATAATAACCTGTGTTTGTGTGTGTGTGTGTGTGTGTCTGTGTTGACAGTTCTTAAGATCTATTCTGTTAGCAAATTTTAAATGTACATTATAATTAATAAACTGTAATCACTATGCTACACATTAGGTCTCTAAAATTTATTTATAACGGCAAGTGTGTAACCTTTGACCAACATCTTCCCATTTCTCTCACCTCTTGACTTCTGGTAACCACCATTCTACTCTCTTGTTTGTATGAGTTCAACTCTTGTAGATGCCACAGATAAGTGCAATCATACAGTATTTGTCTTTCCATATCTGGCTTATTTTACTTAGCATACTGTCTTCCAAGTTAAACCATGTTGTCATAAATAGCAAGATGTCCTTATTTTTATGTCTGAATAATATTCCACAACATTGATTTTATCTATTGTATGTTTCGGGCACGTTTATCAAACATTAGATGATTGTGCATGTGTGGTTTCATTTACGGGTTTCTATTTTTTCTGTTCATCTATATGTCTGTTTTCTACCAATAATATAATGTTTTGATTGCTATTGTTTTGTAACATAAAATTTGAAGTCAGGAAGTTTGATGCCTCTGACTTGGTTGTTCTTCTTCAATATTGCTTGGATAGTCAAGGTCTTTGGTGGTTTTATATGAATTTGGGGATTTTTTTAAATTCTGTGAAAAATGTCATTGGAATTTTGGTAGAGATTGCATCGAATCTGTAGATTACTTTGGGTAGTATAAACATTTGAACAATATCAATTCTCCCAATCCATAAGCACAGGATATTTTTCCATTTATTTCTATCTTCTTCGAAGGCTATCATCAATGTCTTATAGTTTTTAGCATACAAATATTTCATCTTCTTAAGTTTATTCCTAAGCATTTTATTGTTTTTAGATTGTAAATAGAATTGATTTCTTTCTTTATTTTTATTGTAGTTTCCTGTTAGTGTATGAAAATACAACTGATTTTCTATATTGATGTTATATCCTGATACATTACTTATGACCACTTTCACCATTCCTATTCAACCTAGAATTGGAAGTCCTTGTCAGAGGAATGACACAAGAGAAAAAATAGAAGGCATCCAAATTGAAAAAGATAAGATAAAATTATCTCTCTTTGCTGATAATATGCTCTAACATCTAGAAAACCCTAAGGATTCCATCAAACAACTCTTAGATTTGATAAATGAGTTCAGTGAAGTTTCAGAATATATAACCAATGTATAAAAAATTACTAGTATTTTTATAAACCAATAATGAACCAGTTGAGGATTGAATCAAGAAGGCAACTCATTCATAAAAGTTACAAATAATTCCATTTATGCAAGGAGGTGAAAGAAGAACTACAAAATACTGATGAAAGAAATCACAGATTACACAAACAAATGGAAAAACATTCCATGCTTATGAATTGGAAGACTCACTATCATTAAAAAGAACACACTGCCCAAAGTAATCTACAGCTTCAATGTGATCCCTTTGAAATTGCCGATGACTTTTACATAGAATTGAAAAAAAAAAAGATTCTAAAATTCATATAAAGTCAAAAAGGAGCCTAAATAACCAAAGCAATCGTAAGTAAAAGAATAAAGCTGAAGGAATCACATTTTCTGAGTTTAAATTATATTGGAGGACTAGAGTAACCAAAATATCATGGTACTTTTGTAAAAACAGACACACAGATTAATGGAACTGAGTAGAACCCTCAGGAATAAAGCCATATACCTACAACCAACTAATCTTTGACAATATCAACAACAATATACACTAGGGAAATGATACCTTATTCAATAAATGGTGCTGAAAATTGTATAACCATACGTAGAAAGTGAAACTAGCCCCATACTTCTCAAACTTAAACAACTCAAGATGGCTTAAAAACCTAAACTAATACCTGAAACTATTAAACTCTTAGAAGAAAACCTACGAAAAACTCTTGTGACTATTAGCCTAGACAAATAATTTATGACCAACTTCTCAAAAGCAAACTCAACAACAACAAATGGGACTTAATTAAACTAAAAAGCTTCAACACAGCAAAAGAAACAATTGACAGAGTAAAGAGACAACCTACCAAATGGGAGAAATATTTTCAAAATATTCATCTGACAAAGGGTTACTATCCAGAATCTACAAGGAACTCAGGTCGAAAAGAAAGAAAGAAATAAAAAGTGAGCAAAAGATAGAAGCAGACATTTTTCAAAAGAAGACATACAAGGAACCAAGAAACATAAGTGCTCAATATCACTGATCATAGGGAAATGCAAATTAAAACCACAGTGAGATATCATCTATACAAGTCAGAGTGGCTATTATTAAAAGCTTAAAACAACAGTTGTTGGCAAAGTTGTGGAGAAAAGAGAATGTTTATACACTGTTGGTCAGAATGCAAATTAGTAACAATTTTTTTATGTCACAATGTGTAGTAATGGTTACAATATGTAACAATGGTTTTTATGAAAAACCATAAGGAGATTTCTTAAATACTTAAAATAGAACTATCAGTTGATCCGGCAATTTTACTAATGGATATATGCCCAAAGGGATGTAAATACTTATTAAAAACAGATACCTGCACTCATATTTGTATTGCAGCAGTATTATAAATACCAAAGGTATGGATTCAACCTAAGTATGCATCAAGACAGGATTGGTTAAAGAGATATAGTCAATATATACACAGAATACTACTTAGCCACACACACACACAAAAGAATGAAATATTGCCTCTTGAAGCAACATGGATGAAACTAGAGGTAATTATCCTAAGTAAAATAAATCAGAAACAGAAAGTCGAATGCTGCATGCTCTCACTTATAAATGGGAGCTAAATAATGAGTACACATTGACATAATATACAGTTGAGTAACAGACATTGGAAACTCCAGGAGGTGGGAAGGTCAGAAGGGAATCAGAGTTTAAAAATTACCTATCGTTTACAATGTTCACTATTCAGTTGATGAATAAACTGAAAGCCTAGACTTCACCACCATGCAAAGTATGCATGTAGGAAGCCTGTATTTGTACACCAAAATATACAAAAATTAAAAATAAAAAAATGTGGGTGATGCTATTCCTCATCTTTCTATCTGGAGAAATGTTTCTCCCTCCTTACTTTTTAAATGTAAGCTTTACCAGGGAAAGTATTGTTGGTAGACAGATTTTTTATATGCTTTTTTCATTAGCACTTTGATGATGTCATCTGACTATCTTCTACCTGCAAAGTTTCTGCTAAGAAATCTATTGATAGATTTTGGGGATGCTCTGGATATAAATAATTCATTTTCGTTTGATGCTACAAGTTATCTATTTACATTCAATATTTCACATTTGATCCTAATATCTTGGTGAATTCTTTGGATGAAATCTCATTGAAGGTCTATGAGGTTCATGTACCTAAACCTACATAGTTTTTACCAGACTTGGGAAGATTTCAGCCATTACTTCTTTGAATAAGCTTTCTTACTCTTTCTTTATTCTCCTGAAAATTCTAAAATACAGATTTTACTGCTTATGATATCATCCCATAAATCCACAGGATTTCTTTATTTCTTTTCACTATTTTTTCTCTTGTTCTCCTTTGACTAAATAATTTCAAATGAGGCCAGTGTGGTGGCTCATGCCTGTAATCCCAGCACTTTGGGTGGCCAAGGTGGATAGATAATGAAGTCAAGAATTTGAGACAAACCTGGCCAATGTGGTGAAACTCCATCTCTACTAAAAATACAAAGATTAGCCAGGCATGGTGCCACATGCCTGTACTCCCAGCTACTCAGGAGGCTGAGGCGGAAAAATCGCTTGAATCCAGGAGGCGGAGACTGCAGTGAGCCGAGTTCACACCACTGCACTCCAGGCTGGGTGACAGAGCAAGACTCCATCTCAAAAATTATAATATAGTAATAATAATAATCATAATAACTCCAAATGACCTGTCTTTGAGTTTGCTTATTCTCTCTTCTGTTTGACCAAGTCTGCTGGCAAAATCTTCTTTTGCATTTTTTCGTTCAGTCATTGGATTCTTCAGCTGTAAAATTTATTTTGTTCTCTTCTTTTTCATTTCTTTGTTAAACATTTCATTTTGTGCTTGTATAATTGTTGTAATGCCATTAAATTATTTATCTGTTTTATTTTGTAGTTCACTGAGTTACCTTAGAACAAATATTTTGAGACATTCTTTGGAAAATTTGTGGATGCCCATTTTTTTTTTTAATTTAGTAACTGCAAGTTTATTGTTTTGCTTTGGTGGTATCATTTTCCTGATTCTTCGTGATCCTTGTCAACTTGCATGGGTGGCTGCACATTTGAAGAAGCAGTAATCTCTTTCAGATTTTGTGGAATAGCTTTGGTATAAAAAAAACTTTCAACTGTGGGGAGTGGTAGGAAGATCAGGGAATGCTGAAATGTGCTACGGCACCGGATACCAAGTGCAAGGGCATGTGTGGCTTTAGGACTGTGGTTGACAGCATCTTTTAAACTCGGGAATCTGGCATTTGTAACACTGGAAACTGGGCTGCCCATTGTTTCAAGAGGTTCAGGGACTCTACAATGGGTTCATGGGCTGTTGGGGTCCTCAGCGGTACTTCCAGGTTCTGCAGTGAGGGATCAAAGTCATCAGCAATGTGGACCTGAGCCAATGATGCATGTGCTTGGATGTGGGGGCTGGCTACAGGTGTTGCGCTTTTCTATAGGGGTTATAGTCAGTGGTGTGCATGTATGTGGCTGCCGGAGCTAGATATAAGGACAAGCACAGTGTTTCAGGCCAGTGACAAGACTTGGGGCTGGCTGCATGCACATGTGGAGCTGCAGATCCCAGGGCTGCCAATGTGCATGTGCACAGCTCTGTTTCCTTTTCAGGTTCCAAAGCAGCAGCAAGGGTTGGCATTTTATGTTTGGGTTGGCTTCATGCAGACATAGCTGCAGAATCCACCTTGGATGCATGTTTTACATTGAGACCTGAGGCCAGCAGCTGAAGCCTGGGCTGTATTTGGGCATTCAGACACAGTTTCTGTGCTGGGTCCCAGGACAGTTCCAGAGATTGGGTTGGTAGAGAGGCAGTGGCTCAGGCACCTGGAGTCTGCAAAAGTGAAAAACTGTGGCCGTGGTAACAAAGGATACAGGTGGCCTCTGCAGAGCAGGCCACTGAGTACCATGGTGGCTTCTGCCACATAACTGATACTGATAGCAGCACACTTCTTTGTTTCTTGCTGTTTCCAGATGTGTCAGCTGTACCAGTTTCCTTAGTGAGCTGGGTAGGATATCACCAAAGCAGACCCTCTGGGCAGTGACCTTAAGTCTGAAGAACCTGGTTATTCACCCTGCTTTTCTTTTTCCTCTAAAGGAAAACTAGTGAGCCATGGATTTCCCTCTTTTTGTTAGCAATGTCTTCCTGGGGAATGAGATGATACAAGCAAAATGAATGTGTCCCTTCTTCCATTTTGGTGCAGTTATTCTCTTTTTTTTCCTCTACTGTGTTGTTGTACCTTCTTAAATTGACTTCTGAGCTCTACCGATTATATTCACTCAGAGATGGCTGTCCGTTATTGTGTTTTGGTGGGACAACAAAGGCTGAGATGTTTTGCTTCACCCGCTGATTGATGTTACTCGCCCCATTATTTTTATCATTACTATTATTAAAATTGTTACAAATTGGTACATAACTTTACAATTACTAGTCAGAGGCTTGACCATATAGACACATAATATATTTAAATGAATAAACACATGAATTAGACATATCAGGCAGTGTTAAACACAGTTATTCCTTAAACACAGCCCCATCTAGCATATGCAATTTTTCCTTTGCCTCCTCCAAACATTTACAACCTGGTTAAAAGTTTAGCATCTGCTGTCAGAAAACTGAGTCACAGAACAATCTGCTGTCTTGTTCAAACTGACTAGTATTGTAAGTGTAATGACTAGGATTTAAGCCACACTTTCTGCCTTGGGGCACCAGGCATTGGAACACTTACCTTTATTACATTTCTAAGTATTATAATTAAACTTTATTTATTTAGCATCAAGAAGCAAGGAAAATTAATATAAACTGGATTAGTGGTTACTAGACTAAAAACAGCAGATTATAAACATATAAATATAGGCATTTAAACCCTTCTATAAGAAATTGATTACTCTCTCTGTTGTTTCCTGTGTTATTGGTATAGTTTAAGTGGGCACCCAGCAAACAGAGGCAAAAATTAGGTGCTTAAAATGAAATTATTTTAAAAATACATTAATTTGTCGTGAAAGGTTTTTCAGATTTATTCTTGGGGCGGGGGTAAAGGACATTGAATGCCATGTATTTCATTTCATCCCGGTATCTAACCAGGACAAATGCCGAATATTACATTGAAAGACACATGTCTGGAATTTAAACAGGCACTTAATTTGTTCGATAAACATTGATAAAGTGTCCTAGACACTGTGCTGGGGACTGATACTGAGATGAATTCGACTGTGTCCTACCTTTTGAATAATCCACCTTCCAAGATGGATAAATGCATGTAAAATTAGAATCATAATGCCAGGTAGAAAAGTATTATCAAAGTATCTTTAAATTTACATCATAAGTGGCAACCTTAGCAGTCTAGAAGAGTTGTGAAGACTTCACAGAGGGAAGTATCTTTGAGCTTTGTTTTCATGAATGTAAGGGATTTTGCTATCCAAAAATATGGATTAAAAATCATTTTAGGCATGGGAATAGCATGTGTACAGTCACAGAGAAACTGGCAGCAGAAAAAACTGTTGCAGAGACTATTGTAATTGAGAGAAAATAAGGGGAAAAGCTGAAAATATAATGGTAAATAAATTTATGTATATATTTCAATAAATATGTCTGACATTATATCAAAAGTGAAATATGAGAGAGAAAGATAATAGAAACTCTTTTCTAGCGTTATAAACTGCAAAGCCATCTTGATTTTCATTAAAAGAGATATTATAAACCTCCTTCTTTCACTTTTAATGGTAAAGTTTGATTGTACTTTGAAATAACCATTTTGATTTCTTATTGTATATTTATCTCACATATATATGATCATTTAGAGAAGACTTCCCTAATAAATTAAAATTATATGCCAGGGAAATGTGAATTTTTATCTTTTTCTAGCTCATATAATAGACATTGCTTTCTTGCTAGCATAATTTGAATAGCACAAGTTGAGAACAATTAGTAACTTGAGATTTTGAATGTCTCATTTTGGATTTACACTGCAACCATGTAATCATGAAAACTCAAAATATCATGTAAATAACAATGCATTTGATATCAGTTAAACTTAACTGTAGTTATCAGATTAATTACCATTTTCAACTTAAGAATCATTACACATTTTAACTTCATAGTCCTAATTACCTCTAAAATCAATATATTACTTGACTTAATGTGTAAGGGTCTTAATAACCATACAGACTCTACTAGCTTCCCATGGCTGTTGTAAGAAAAAAAAAATTCTAAAACAATTTATAGTGACCTACAGCAACACAATTTTATTTTCTTGCAATTCTAGAGGCCAGAAATCCAGAATCAGTCTTACTAGCTAAAATCAAATTATTGGCCCGAATGTATCCTTCTCGAGACTCTAAGGAAGAGTCTATTTCATTGCCTTTTGGTTCTTCTGGAAGCTTCCTGTATTCCTTGATGTGTGACCTCCTTTCATGTGCGAAGACAGTGGTGTGTCAAGTCCTTCTCACCTTGCCTCACGCTGACCTTGTTTGCCTCCCTCTTTTCCTTTTAATGGTCCTTTTTATAACATTGAATTTGTATCAAATTTATTTGAATTCCCTGGTGGATTACCCCAGATAATCTCTTAGAGTCTATTAGCTGATTAGCAACCTCAATTATTGCAAAGCCATCTTGATTTTCATTAAAAGAGATCTTATAATCTTATAAATCTCCCTTTTTTACTTTTAATGGTAAAGTTTGATTGCACTTTGAAATAACCATTTTGATTCCCTGTAACCATTTGATCCCTGTTACCTTAATTCTGTCTCGCCATATAAATTAACATACGAATAATTTCTAGAGAACAGGGCAAGGATTTTGAGGAGGCCATTATTTTGCCTACTCCATGGAATAAAAATGTTTAAAAAGTAATTTAGAATCTATGGTTTTACAAGGGAAAATTATGACAATGAAGAAAAATAAGCGTCTTTTAATAAAAATGTTTATGTGCTAGTTTCTCCAATATTATCATGGCCACTTTACACTGCACTGAGTTTTTTTACAATTGGAATCTGTAGTTACATTTAATTTAACTTCCCAATTAAAAAATTTAAATTAATTTTTGGGTTTCCCATGAGAATATATGCTTAAGTTTTAATGGAACATAGTTATTATTTCTCAGGAAAGAAAGGTTTACAAAATGTTTATTAACAGTTTCAATTGTCAAAACTTCCAATTTGACACTAAAAAATACAATTTGAAAGAATATTTTCTAATGACATGTGTGGTTGGGGAAGGAAGAGAGAAGAGGGGGAAGGAGAGCAAAAAGGAAGAGGCACATTTTTCTAAAGTTTAGAATTTCATATTTTACCTGGTGAGTCACTGATTTTGAAAGAAGGGAAAAAAAGATTTAGAGAAGAAAAAAAGAAAGGAAGGAAAGTAAAGAGAAAAGGAGGTAGGAGGGAAGAAAGAAGATTGACAGTATCAATACTATGCAGTCTCAGGTATCCACTATTTTCAGCCCATTTTTCAGGTAAAGGATGTGTGTGATCTTTTAAATTTCTTACATTCAGAAGTCACGGATGCCTGCGAAGCTCTTTATTCTTTAATGGCCATCCTTTTTCTCTTGCTCTCTATTTTGTTTTACTGTGTTTTTTATTTGTATTCTGAGGTCCCTGAGGCCTTGGCTATTCTTATGCATTGAATGTATTTCTACTTATATTAGTTTTTCCTGGATGAGTGTATCACCCAAGATGGTACTCTTATCATTATATTCTTGGTATAGCTTTTCTTCTTTACTGCTGTCTGCCACCCCTGCCTATTGTTGCTTTTCACTGCACGGATCACTGATTCTGACTGTTATGGCCACTTCTGCTGTTGCAGCCTCTGCCTGCTATAGCTCCCCGCCTGATTACTGAAATCGCATTATTTCAGTTTGGGGCTCAATTTCCTCATCTTTTTTCTTTTTTATTTATTCTATATTGGTCCACTTTATACCCAGTCGGGTCTGACTAATGTGATCACACTTTCATTTGTTGACTAAACTATCTTTCTGTAATATTTAACTCTTGTAAATGCTATTTATCCTTTCATTCATCAAATGTTAACAGACTGCTTATACTTTAATATTAAAAGCAGCATTATTATTACTTTAGGGGCAATGAAAACTAAACAATCGATAATTGCTATTCCCAAGGAGTTTATAATTTACTTGCAGAGATGATAGTAGCTAAAATTAAAAAGCAACAGAGAATGAATATGAGGTGTTATCAAATGCCAAATGGTAGTTTTATGGTAAAGTATTAAGGACTGGTTTGTGGAGGTAATTCTATACAATTTGGCCCGAAATTGCAAATATTGACACTGTTAAAATTTCAAAGTTCTTGGTCTTGGATTGAAAACATATAGTAAGTACAAGAAGTTTTTCATTTTCAGATGACATTTGGTAATAGAAGTCAAATCTAGACTTAAAAAAATTTAGTCAGTTTTTTTATCCATGTTTATTTTATTTATTATCAGCCTTGTCTATGCCTTACTCTAAATATCTTAGAACGCATCTACACAGCAAGAAATACCTCAATGAGTCAGACACATTGGCTTATCAGAGTTTGCTGAATAAGCTCTTAGAAATCTCCAGTGGACAGACAAGCTAAATAGATTTAATTTTAATTAGCATTTTAGGATAGCACTATAGGATGTGAGACAGATATTTCCTTAAACATATTTTTTTAAAAAAATCCTTTATTACTAAGAATTGTTCTTATAACTCTTGTATTAGTATGTTTTCATACTGCTGATAAAGACATACTCAAGGCTGGGTAATTTATAAAGAAAAAAGATGTTTAATAGACTCGTAGTTCCATGTGCCTTGGGAGGCCTCAGAATCATGGTGGAAAGTGAAAGGCATGTCTTTCATGGATGCTGGTAAGAAAGAATGAGAGCCGAGTGAAAAGGGAAATCTCTTATAAAACCATCAGATCTCCTGAAACTTATTCACTACCAAGAGAACAGTATGGGGAAACTGCCCCTATGATTCAATTATTTCCCACCTAGTCTTTCTCACAACACATGGGAATTCTGGGAGCTACAATTCAAGATGAAATTTGTGTGGGGACACAACCAAACCATATCAACTGTATAAACAAGTGCTTTATGTTTTTAAAATTTAGAGCTTATGATAGTAGTATATGATTAGTAAAATACCCATATGTAAGCAGAAATATATGACATTGGCATATAAATCAGATAGACATTCTTTCCAATAATAAAAACTAACAAAATGAGGCCTGACTCAATGAACTAAAAAAACCATTGATATTTCTACACTGAAAATAATTGGATTTTATTTTTCTAGAGCAAGGCACAATTTTAATGAATATGGTTGACCTCCTAATCCAACCTACTTCTTTTTTTTTCAGAACGTAATACATTCCTGAACTATTGGAAATTTGAACACATGAAAACAGTAGTTGTTAAAATATAAACTTCAGGCAACAAACACATTTGGACAATTTGTAAATTGTAATTCACAAATTGTTGCATTAAGGTTTATAACTATGACAACAAAAGCTAGACTTTTAATGTATTATAGAATAAGTGAGAGCAAAATTTTAAAATAAATAGTTATAATTCCATAAACCAAATGTTCATAGTAGAATTATTGCCATTTTAGCTATACCTTATATATTTTGTTTCTTTAAAACCCTATGGAAACCATCTCTCTGTCTTACCACCATAAAACTGAACATATATTCCATTAGACTTTGCCCTTTCAAAAGGCTTATCTTTTTAGTGATAATTTGTAGTATGCATATGTACGTAAATCATAATATTCAGTAGAACTTTACAGTACTAGAGAAAGTATCTTTATTGAAAAGAAATAATAAAACATAAAAATAAAATATTTGATTTTTTATAAGGTCACCAAATTTTAAGTTGTAAAGGATAGTATTCTCTATTTTTTAGAAAATTAGCACTTTTGAGTCATAAGGTAAGCTGTATCCTTTTAAGGTTAATCAAAATTTTAAATTAAATTAAGTAATATAAATGAGGTATCAACTCACTTCATTTATTCCATGTTGAATATTAATACTCTTCATTAAATCAGAAAAGTATTTAGTAAGAATTTATTTAATCAGTTGTTTACTTTCACACTAAAACTCTTTTGGTATGGTATTGAAGTAGTGATTACCAACTTCACTGATTTACTCGACCAGTTGGGTGTTCATGAGCTGCTGTAGAATAGATTTGGAAGCTCATTGCAAAGTCCTTGATGTGTGTCGTTCTGTATAGCATGAATTATTTTAGACAAACATGAATAGATCTATCAGGGATAGCTGAGCCCAGTCCGTTGGAAAGAATATGGGTAAAATCAGCTCTCTTTTCTGGTTCCATGCACTTTTCCATTGGGGCGGCACTCATGATCCAAAGGCAAACTCACACAAATCTCCAGGAAAATAAAAATTAAAAAGCTTGTTCATGAAGAGTGATCTATGATAACACAGCTGAATTCTAGATATGACCTGAGTAATACTAAATATCACATTCTGAATAAGAAAAAGTGTTTTTTAGCACACACATCTATGATTGTATCTGTTACTTTTTGTAAAGACGCAAGGAAAAGCACTTCCAACCATAAATTGTTTTATTAAGAAAGCACTCTACCTTTGCACCTTCAGGGAAGGGTGAGTGGGAGGAACAAGGTAAACTTTCTATTCATATATTATGTCAAGTGCCCCATTAAGAAATGATCCATTCCTACAGGGAGGAAAGAGGACAAAAAAGTACTGGACCATTACCTTGCTTTAGCTTGACCCTCATTACACTCAAATAAATATTCATGAATTACTCTCAGATATTGGGTTGTAGGTAGAAAAATAAAAGATATCTGGGATAGTACTTGAACTTAAAAAAGAAAAGAAAAAGTCCTGCTAATTTTTCATCTGTATTTATAGTTTGTTATTAGCAAGTATTTCTTACAAGAAAAATTAGAAAATAAACACATTTATTAAAAACATGAATTCATTCTTTTAATACAATTTTTTAAAAATGATACAAAGGTCAATAATTGCCATTAGGTTCCATTTTAGCATACTGAATATTTAGTTGAAAACAACATGTTGGATGAAGCATTTATTTGTTAACAGAAAAAAATAAGAAAAATAAGTATCTTTGATCCCTTTAATAAATTCAGCTTCACACTCCTAAGTATACAAAACCATCACATTACAATTCTGTATTGTTAACAGCTTCTTATCAGCTTTGCCACACATCAGAATGAAAATAAGGTATGGGTTTTTTTTTCTAGGTATATCTGATGCATTAACACTTTTTTATGAAAAGTAGTATAATTAGACATTTTAATTATAAATATAAAATAATTATAAATATAAAATAATGATATAACAAAAAACTTCATATGCCACTGTCAGTATAAATATACATATAAATTCACATGTGCCTATTTTCCCTTGGAATTTTGCTGATGGAATACATTTATCCAGAATGTTGACATTATCTCACTCATAATATTTGAAATAAAAAATAAGAATATAATAGAGATAATGTAATTTGTACTTATTACTTCAGTGTTCACTTGCAGCTGGAATAATTCAATCTTATTATTTTAGCAATGTATTTACTCATTCAGTGAACTACATAATTTATTCATTTAGAAAACCAAAACCAAGACATGAAATCCAAGTTTTTGTAGAGTTTTGATTCAACCAGTGGGTTTTTCTGGGTGTGGCAGAGGGGAAAAGCCATGGTTTGAGAAAAGAAAAAAATACTTCTCACCTTCTGATAACGGTATTTGTATTCTTGCTATCTTTATTTTATTTTTTATGTTCCCTTTTATTATAGTGTGGAATTTTTTGATTTGGAAAGCAAGAGTATCTAAAATGGAAATAGTCTACCTTTTTTTTTCTTACCATAATTATGGTCTTAATGCCACAATAGTTTTCTCAATGATTGAATTAAAAGATAAACTAATGATAAATCCATAAAATATCATAAAATGGAGTCATCTAAGTGATTCTGCTCTACTCGGGTGTAAATTATAAATAGTCCTTCAAGGAAAAAAAAAGTTTAATTTGATATTTGCAGTGGTAATTTTGCAGGTAAGAAATTAAAGTTTCAATGTAAGAGGTTGTATTTTATTATTTTGATAGCATTTCTTTTTTTATCCAACTTTTAACCTCTGGGGTACATGTGCAGGATATGCAGGTATACGTGTGCCATGGCAGTTTGCTGCAAAGATCAACCCATTACCTAGGTATTAAGCCAAGCCTCCATTAGCTATTCTTCCTGATGCTCAACTTTTCCCTTATCTCCCCCAACAGGCCCCAGTGTGTGTTGTTCCCCACCATGCGCCCATGTGTTCTCATCATTCAGCTCCTATATATAAGTCAAAACACTCAGTGTTTGATTTCCTGTCCCTGCCTTAGTTTGCTGGGAAAAATGGCTTCCAGCTCCATCTATGTCCCTGAAAAAACCCTGATCTCATTCTTTTATGGCTGCATAGTATTCCATCATGTATACGCACCACATTTTCTTTATTCAGTTTACCATTGATGGGCATTTGGGTTGATTCCAAGTCTTTGCTATTGTAAATAGTGCTGCAACGAACAGCATATGCATGTGTCTTTATTATAGAATGATTTATATTCTTTTGGGTATATACCCAATAATGGGGTTATTGAGTCAAATGGTATTTCTGCTTCCAGATCTTTGAGAAATTATCACTGTCTTCCAAAATGCTTGGACTAATTTACACTCCCACCAGCGGTGTAAAAGTGTTCCTTTTTCTCTGCAACCACACCAGCATCTGTTGTTTCTCGACTTTTTAAAAATCGCCATTCTGATTATCATGAGGTGTATCAGCTTTTTTTACGTGCTTCTTGGCTGCATAAATGTCTTCTTTTGAGAAGTGTCTGTTTGTGTCCTCTGACCACTTTTTAATGGGTTTGTTTTTTCTTGTGAATTTGTAAACACTATATATTAGACCTTAGTCAGACAAATAAATTGCAAAAATTTTCTCCCATACTATAGATTGTCCTTTCACTCTGATGATAGTTTCTTTTGCTGTTCAGAATCTCTTTAGTTTCAATTCCATTTGTCAATTTTAGCTTTTGTTGCAATTGCTTTTGGGATTTTTGTCATGAAGTCTTTGCCTGGCCTATGTTCTAAATGGTATTTCCTAGGTTTTCTTCTAGGATATTTATCGTTCTGGATTTTAAATTTTAAGTCTTTAATCCACTTTGAGTTCATTTTTGTATAAGGTGTAGAAAGGTGTTCAGTTTCAATTTTCAGCATATAGCTAGCCAGTTCTCTCAGCACCATGTCTTAAACAGGGAATCATTTCCCTGTGGCTTTTTTTCAGGTTTATTGAAGATCAGATGGTTGTAGGTGTGCAGTCTTATTTCTGAGTTCTCTATTATGTTCCTTTGGTTTATTTGTGCATTTTGGTACCAGTATCATGCTGTTTTGGTTACTATAGCCTCATATGGTTTGAAGTCGGGTAGTGTGTTGCCTCTAATTTTGCTCTTTTTGCTTAGGATTGTCTTGGCTATGTCAGGCTGTTTTTCGGTTCTATATGAATTTTAAAATAGTTTTTTTCTAATTCTGTGAAGAATGTCAATGGTAATTTAATGGGAATAGCATTGAATCTATACATTACTTTGAGCAGTATGTCCATTGCCACAGTATTGATTCTTCCTCTCCATGAGCATGGAATGTTTTTCCATTTGTTTGTGTCCTCTCTGATTTATTGGAGCAGTGGTTTGTAGTTCTCTTTGAAGAGGTCCTTCACTTCCCTTGTTAGCTGTATTTCTACGTATTTTGTTCTCTTTGCAGCAATTGTGAATGACAGGTCATTCATGATTTGGCTCTATGCTTGCTTGCTGGTGATATATAGGAATGTTAGGGATTTTTGTATACTGATTTTGTATGCTGAGATTGTTGAAGCAGTTTATCGGCTTAAGGGGTTTTGGGCTGAGACAATGGGGTTTTACAGAATCATGTCCTCTGCCAACAAAGATAATTTGACTTCCTCTCTTCCTATTTGAATACCCTTTATTTCTTTATCTTGCCAGATTGCCATGGCTGGAACTTCCAATACTATGCTGAATAGGAGTGGTGAGATAGGGCATCCTTGTCTTGTGCCGGTTTTCAAAGAGTATGATTCCAGCTTTTGCTCTTTCAGTATGATATTGGCCCTGAGCTTGTCATAGATGATTCTTATTATTTTGAGGTATGTTCATTTGATACCTAGTTTATTGAAAATTTTTAACATGAAGAGATTTTGAATTTTATCCCAGGTCTTTTCAGCATCTATTGAGATAATTGTGTGGTTTTTTTTTAGTTCTGTTTATGTGATAAATTACATTTATTGATATGTTCAAGCTTGAAGTTTTCTTTTTTTTGTTGTATTTCTGTAGGTTTTGGTATCACGTTGATGGTGGCCTCATAAAATGAGTTAGAGAGGAGTTTCTCCTTTTCAGTTGTGTGGAATAGTTTAAGTAGAAATGGTACCAGCTCCTCTTTGTACCTCTGGTAGAATTGAGCTGTGAATCTGTCTAGTCTTGAACAGTAGGCCATTTATTACTGCCTCAATTTCAGAACTCATCGTTGGTCTACTCAGGCATTCAGTTTCTTCCTGGTTCAGTCTTGTATGGGTGTATGCCTCCAGGAATGTATCCATTTCTTCTAGATTTTCTAGTTTATGTGCATAGACCTGTTTATAGTATTCTATACTATACTATGTTTGTATTACTGAGGCGTCAGTGGTGATATTCCCCTTATTATTTTAATTGTGTCTATTTGATTATTCTCTCTTTCCTTCTTTATTAGTCTAGATGGTGGTCAGTTGTATCAACTATTTAAAAAAAGAACTGCTCCTAATTTTTTTTATTTTTGAAAGGTTTTTTATGTCTCTATCTCCTTCAGTTCTACTGTGATCTAGGCTATTTCTTGTCTTTTGCTAGCTTTGAGGTTCGTTTGCTCTCCATTCTGTAGTTCCTAATTTGCTAAATTTCCATTGTGGCATACAAAATGTAATATTTAATACTTTAAGGAGAAAGTCAAGATTAGATCAAATTATATGGGATTATTTTTATTGTATTTATGAATCAAAGAAATATGAATACAATTTAATGATTTAGAATATAATTTGATAAACTGGCCAAATGGAAAATATTCAGTGACTTATTTGCTTATTTATTATTTATACAAAATACTGGAAGTGGTAACACTTCTTTCAAGTGTGGGCTTCAAAATCTTCAAATCCAGGCTCTGTATTTTGGTAGTTTGTGCTGTTGGAAAGTATATTCACCTCTCTATTTCTGTTTCCACATGTAAAATGTTAAGATACTAGAGATTTCCTCATTGATGTTGTGTGCATTTAATAAAATATTTTATAAAGAGTTATACATGTGCATTTATATAAATGCTTAGCAAACCAATTATTTCAATAAATATTTATAGCATCCGATATCTCAATCTTGCTTTATTTTTCTTCTTATCAATCAGGATATCAAATCAGGTTTATTATCTGAAGAGTTTTAGATTTGTTTGCTTATATGTTGTGACAGATGTATTTATTCATTTGTTTTTGTCCAACTTATCCAAGATAATACAAATTCTCAAAGGGAAGAAATTTAAAATTTAAATTATTTTATACACGTGTTCAACATTTGCATTTTTGAGTACAGGAAATCAGTGTTTTTCGCACATTATTAAAAGTAGGGTCTTAATGTTTTATATGTAAATAAATAAATTCTAAACTTTCATATTTACGAGTTTTAATTCATTATAGCATAATGTTGAAAATGCTTTTCCCTTTTTTCTTTTAACATTATTTTAAGTTTTTAATTAATAGACATTTCTTATTGTACTTTAAGTTCTGCAGTACATGTGCAGATCTTGCAGGATTGTTCTATAGGTACACACATGCCATGGTGGTTTGCTATCTCCAACCCCGGTCACCTACATCAGGCATTTCTCCCAATGTTATCCCTCCCTAACCTCTCCACCCTCTGCTGTCCCTCCCCTAACCCCCTATTCCCCAACAGACCCCAGTGTGTGATGTTCCCCTCCCTGTGCCCACGTATTCTCATTGTTCAACACCCACCAATGAGTGAGAACATGCTTTTTAAAATAGTTTTAGGTTTACAAAAGAATTGAGTGGGAAGTACTGTTCTAATCACAGTTTTTTTAGCATACAAAAGTTTTGCATCTTTATTTAGTCTGGCATTAATTACCTTCATTAATTTAATATTAAGAAATTATGCTGTGTCACATAGTAACTTAACCATTGTTGAGAAAGCTCTATTCAGAAAGGGCAAGACACTTGACCTCGTAGAGATTGCATTCTAGTGTGGGAGATAAAAATATAAATTAATAACAAATAGAAAAAAGATGTATGATAGTGGTGGGTGCTTTAAAGAATAAATAGCATGATGTAATAGCCGCCTGGAGTATGTATTTGTGGAGGACAGACATTACTTTATGTAGGGTAATTTATCTCTGAGTATATACTATTTTAAGAACATTGGGAAGAACCAGGCAGAGAGTAATGCCAAAGTGAAGGGTGTTAGCTCAGAACAAGTTTGGCAAGTGCAAGGAATTCAATGGGAGGCTTGTGAGTGAGTGGAGGTCGTATAAAATGAGTCAGGAGAAAGGCAGGCAGGCAGCACAATGAGGGTTTTATATGCCATGGAAAGAAGCTGAAGGTTATTCTCTTCAATTCTAGATAAATTTCAGGGCTGCTTTACAGAGACAGTTCAGTGCAGAGTTTACACTGTAGGCTCTGGCTGTAAGCATGTGGGTGTAAATCTTGCCTTGCCACTCTCTAGCTGTGTGACTTTGTTAATGAATGCTAAAGTCATAAATTATTCATGTTTTCAGGTTCTTCATTTAAAAATGAGGGCCATAAGTTAAGATTAATATGAAGATTAAAGTGTTATAATAGCCAAGAAACAGAACAGTACATGGCCCATACTACATGTTTAATAATTGTTAGCCAATATTATGTTTTATAGTATAATGTTGCTGCTGAACGACAAACGGAGTAAGCGTTTGGATAACAGAAAATAATTTAGGAGGCTGCCATTGAATTTCAGCTGTAGACTACGTTTTGTGTGCTGGTAAAAAAGATAGACAGAAACTGCCTGATAAGCAATAGGCTTTAGAGATAAAATAAATAGGATTTGTTAAGAAATGGAAATATGGGGTTAGGAAATTAGACTACCAATGTTTTCCTGCATTTTTTCTTCCTTTGCATTTTTGCTATTTACAATGTTTTTTTCTTATCTGGAACCTAAATAAGTAAGTAATTACATTTATTTGTTTGATATTTTATAACGAAATTTATTTTAGATATATAGACAGATATGAACCTAGTTTTTCATTCACTTGTCAAGCATTGTTTATTAAATATTCTAATATCTGTTTCATTTTCTTCATTATGTATTCAATTGTACATATTTTAGGCTCCTATTTCGAGATATAAATCAGTTCTCTACTCTGGAAACAAGGCCACAGTTGGTTAGGAATTGAAACGGTAATGTAGGCCTTAATTTCTACTAAAGCGAGGTTTAACATAGCGTTTCCATTCACAAAGCTATTAGATTTTCTTACTTACTGACCATTTCATTTAACATTTTAAAAATAATTTGCATTTGATTGTCATTGTATTAAGCATATATGTTTATTTGGGGAGGAAATGACATCTTTATAACATCCACTAGCCAGAAACGATTTAGAATTATCCTCACATTTGCTTAGTATATTTTTAAAAATTTCTCCAGAAAAGTTATATATACGTTATTATAGATACATTTATAATATTTCAAATACAATGTAAGTAACTTGAACATCCTGTACATTACTAGGATAAATATCTTTACATTTTTATTGCCTATAAGAATATGATTTTGTTTATTCAGTTTTTAAAAACTATGATGTATTGTCATAAAGATAATGTAAAAAATTTTAAAAAACAAAAATATTATAGTGTATATCCCCCTTGTTTCCCTCAGTACTCCAAATTTTTAAAAAATTACATGACCTCAAATAATCATATATTACTATTATAATATTAATATTTAATAGGTGTACCTCTTTGTTGTTGCTATCATTAACGCATTGATCAGTCTGTAGTGAATAATTTTAAATAGTGTCAGTAATATTGGGCATGAGAGTGTCCATAAAATCAACATTTAATATTCTACTGACAACCAGCTTGAGATGGATTATCTTCAACATATCAAGAAAGCATCTTTCTTTTCTTTCTTTATAATGTCAGGAATTTAAAAGATACTTGTCGGCTACTAAAATCGTATTTATTTGACGCTAAAAATAGCTGTTAACCTCCTCCAAAGTGGTATATATGTTGCTAAAAAAAATGAGTTGACCGACAAAGGATTATAGATGAAGTGAGAAATTGGCCAAGTGTTAATCAACTGAAAGACAAGTGGAATAATTAAGCGGTAATAGTTTATGAGCATTACAAATGAAAACACAAATTGCCATTGCTCAAGAATGTCTCTGAAAAATTTTCTCATAGTTTTCTTAACTCCTGATTTATTTTTATTTGTTGTCAAGTTGGGTTGGGAATATAATATATTTCTTTTCAATATCCATTTTCCTGTGAATTTTAAATGATAATTCTGTTTCTTTATATTCTGAAAATAATAGGGCGGTTGTGGACTCCATAGTTACCTCCAAACTTCCTATGTTTAAGTCTTAACTTCTAGTATGTCAGAATGTGACTATATTCGGACTTAGGGACTCTATAGAGGTAATTAGGCTAAAATGAAGTCATTAGAATGGCCCTTAATTCAATCTCACTGATACCATTATATCCTGGAAGAGGAGATTAAGGCAGAGAGAGAAACAGCAGAGATGTGCACACTTGGAGGAGAGGCCACTTGAGGATACAGTGAAAAGGCAGCCATCTTCAAGCCAAGGAGAGAGGCTTCAGAAGAAACAAAACCCTGCCAGCACCATGTTTTTGGACTTCTGGCCTTCAGAATTGTGAGGAAATGAATTTCTGTCGTTTAAGCCACCCAGTCTGTGGCATTTTGTTACAGCATCTCTAGCAAATTAAGAAGAAGGTCTAGAAAAGTTAGTTTATCACAGCGAGGGAATGTCTTGGATTCAAATCAAGATCTATCATAGCCCAATGGCATCAACACAATATACACCTGAGACACTAAAATTAATTTTCTATCATACCATTAGTTTCTCTTACTTGTGTTGAAAAAATGTGCATTGTTTTTCTTTCAAAATATTGACTTGGAATATCTACAAAATGAAATTATATTGCAACTATTACATGAGTTTTCACTCTGAGAAAATTTGGAAATTCGTAGTTTTAAGCCAAAATATGACATTTATCTTTGAAATGTTGACCTTTTCAAACCTAAACAAGTTTTTCTCAGTAACAAAACAGATTCTTCCCTGGGAAAAAAAAAAAAAAAATGCTTCTTTTGATCTCATGAAATATTCAAAGCGATAATGAAGCATGTTTTGCTTTCCTGTAAACCTGTTAAGATATTATTTTTCTGAGTTTGACAGTGGTGAAAATTTTATCACACAGCATGAAATGTGTTATTTTGATACATCGACACCATTTCAAAACATATCCTTGCACATTCAACTTTGTGACAAAGAATATTTTCCTATGAACTTCACAGACAATTTCCACGGGATTTTTTTTTAAAAAAGTATTAGTTTCAGATGCAGAATAACTTTTACACTGTTAATTGGTAAGGACACACTGATTAAAGCATTGATGATGGATTAACATCACATTATAATTTAAAGGCAAACCTGAAATGTAATGTCTGACATGGATATCCAGATAAACTGGAAAAGAGATCTTTGGAATTAGAGTAATTAACAATCTTATTTTCCAACTCTATTTACAAAATGCTTACTAAAGTCAATAAGAGCTTATGATTTTAATAGAAAGGAACAATGTTTACAAAAATTTATCACCATGAATCAAATCACCAAGAATGTAATCTTATTGTATTTCTTTTGTTCTCCTTTCATTATACACACATACACACACATATATATAAAATATTTCTACTTCAGAAATAAAAGATAGATATGTGATAGAAATAAGGCAAAAGAAAGAGCTCTCCATACAAAAAATGAAATAGTAACAGATAATAGAATATTACTATTTTGAATGTTACCTTTTCTATATTTGTGACCACGCATCTAATCAATTTCCAAGTTTGAGCTTTCTTATCTGCTTATTATCATTATTGCATACTTATTAATTCTCATTGCCAATATCTTACTTATGTCAAGTTTCCTTTATTTTTCTTTTTTTTTTTTTTTTTGAAAGAAAGAAAAAGAGAGGAAAGAAAGTGAGAGTGAAAGAAAGAAAGAGAAAGAATGTATGAGAGAAAGAAAGAGGAAGAAAAAGAGGGAGAGAGAACAGGATTCTTGTTCTACTGCCCAG
>CAUYLG010013789.1:0-18029 GCA_963573385.1 Cacajao melanocephalus
GTCTGGCTTGTTGGTGATGAAGTTTTTTCTGTTTCTTAGTTTTCCTTTGGCGGACGCCCCTTCCCCACAGAGCTTGGCCTTCCTGGGTTCAGCTGTGCTTACTGTGAAACTCAGTCCTCAGCGCTTCCAATTGCTGTTCTCCTTGTGGGGATGGGACCAGCTGAGCCTGACTCAAAGGGCACCCAGCCGCGTATACTCTACACTGAGAAGCGCTGCACCGCGCCTGGGCGCTGGCCAAACAGCTGCGCCAGCCAAAAGAGTCGTGCTGGCGACACGTGTGGCTCCTCCGCTGAGAATCTCCCAGTTTGTGGGCAACAGAAATTCGTCTGAAATTGTGGCGTACACTTGCTCTCTGTGCTTTCACTGGGAGCTACAATCCTGAGCTGTTGTTAATCGGCCATCTTGGATCTCTCCGCCCATGCTGTTTTCATGGGTCAATCCTGTTCCCAGACATTCCTACTCTAAAATTGAAGTAATTTCTTTAAAAGTGATATTCAACAGTTGACTGTTGAAGCAATGTTCTGTTATTAACTAACATGTAATTAGTTCATTAAAAAATACGTCAACTGAATAGCATGTAACTTAATATAATCTACCAAAGTGGAGAAATCCACAGTTTCTCACAAATGGCAGCAAAATTACAGTGCAGGGAAACTGGAAATGAGAAGATGCCAGCTGGCAGGACACTAAGTGTTTCAGATTACTGTGTGTTTATGACCTCTGTGTTCTAGAAAAAAAATTAATTAGATTATGCTATTTGAGAATCTTGGAATGCCATGGCTCACTGCCAAGCTTATCAGAACCACACATTTGAAGTTTAATTAAGCTGTTTTAAATTTCACCCCTATTTCTGAGTTTTGAAAAAGCAATGAATGTAAGAACTAATAAATAACAGTAGAAGAATGCTGAGATTCCCTCAGATGGCAGCCTTCAGTGTAAAATTATGGACTGTTTCAAAGTCTACTATACACTCATGTTATTGAACATAAATGTGATGTAAAGCAGTCCTCTTTGTTCAAGAGGTTTTGGAAAATAAATGGATGCGATATCGGGACTGTAATTGTAGATAGTTATGTTGTTTTGAAAATTCAAGTAATTGTTCAATAACATGTCTATATCTCAGGCTGGGATCAAATTGGGGAAAGGCACATGAATTCAAGCATAGGGAAAGGGAAGCAAGGGAGATTTGCTTCTTGTTCACTTTGATGAGAGAATCCTACTGTCTGAACTTTTAGCTGGTTACTTTATACAGATGAAAAATAGCTCAAGTCATAATACAAGTGGGCTTAAATTTGTTTCATTAATTTCTTTATTATTTATTTTTAAATGGTAGTAAAATATACATTATATAAAATTTACCATTCTAGCCAATTTCAAGTGCACAATTTAGTGTCATTAAGTACTTTCATGCTATGCAACCGTCAAGCACCATCCATCTTCAGAATCTGGCTTAAAGTTATTTGGCTAATTGCTTTCCAGAACAAGAAACCTTTAAAAATTTTCCTAGGAATAGTTGGTCAAAGTCTGAAAATATGCAAGACACTACATCTGTGTCTATACATGTAGGAGCCAGTATGATCCTGCCTCATGGCCCTGCAATTGAAATATCTAAGACTACATGCCTAGAAAAAATGGGTTGTCACTGAATAACACTTTGCAATCAGACTTACGGAAGGAGAATATGAACCCCTTTTGAAAAAACAAACCTGGCAAAACAAACACTGATATGACTCACTGCTTTGATTAAATAATTTCATTCATTCATTCAAAATACTTAGTGAGCCCTTATTTATTCTATTCTTCTAGGCATTGGGGAATTTGTGGTGAACAAATATACTAAGTCCTCACTTCCAAAGATCTTATATTCCAGTAGGAAAGACAATGTATTGATAAACATTCTGATAGATGGTGATAAATGCTATGATGCAAAACACGTATGGATAAGAAAGGTAAAAGCAAATTTGGTTCTCTTTTTCCTAATTCTTCCCATTTATATTTTAGTGACAAAAACAACACCTTCTTAGAATGGAAACCCCATTTATCAAACAAGACATTGGATCTTATTCCTTGCTGTGACCTTACTCCAGTACACAAGGTGATAGGCTAAGGAGATGAGGCTGAGCAGATAAGAGTGTGAAAGCCTTTGCTCTCCTCTCTCTGTTTCTCAGTTTTTTTAGCATCTTGATTCCTTTTTCTCTTCTTCCTTCATTTCATTGAAAAAGCAGGTAACTAAGGATATCTATCTACTCATTTCTCCAACAAATGTGAATTAGAAATCTGCCATTATGGAGCACTGCCAGCTGCTGCATGGAGTCAGGAATGCATAAGGCACAGAAGATCTCCTCAGAATGCATTGGCATTTATTGGGTTGGTGCAAAAGTAATTGCGTTTTGCCACTACTTTTAATGCAGAAGCTGCGATTACTTATGTACCAACCTATTAGAGATGTAGTTGCAGAAAGAGGCAACCAACGCTATGTGTCACATAAACAGCACAGATGACACAGGCTTTGAGGCCTTTGGGAGATACTGAGAAGACTTCTGTTAAGGAAATCTTAGAATAATTCATAGAAAACGTAACTGTAGACATGGAGTTTGTCGGATGAGCAGCGCAGAACTGTGAGAGGAGAGAGGTTCTCAATAGGGAAAGTGTGATCAATACGTCCACTGTGCAGAAAAATGGAGGGGGAGAAAGACTGACTAAGGTTTGATTACAAGTGAGTACATTTGAGAGAGTATCTGTGTGTGGGGGAACCTGGCAGAAAATTAAAATTTAGTAGATCAATTGTTTTATCTAACTAATACCACCTCACATACTTGGTTGACTTTACCATGGAATTAAGCTCATTTATTCATTCATTCAATAGATATTAATGGATTGTCTATTGTTCGGGTACTAGGGATATGACAGTGAAGAAAACAGAAAAATTTGCAAGTTCTAAACCCATAGAGCAAGCTAGAAACTCCTGAGCAGGAGCTGATGCTTCATTCCACAGGTAGAATTTCTTCTTCTTTAGAGAGACCTCAGTGCTGTTCTTGAGGCCTTTCAACTGATTGGATCAGTTCCACTTAGAAAATCCTGGATAATCTCCTTCACATAAAGTCAACTGAATGTACATGACTATGAAATACCTTTACAGCGTCACATCTACCAAATACCTTTACAGCATCACCTCAATGAGTGTTTGCCTGAGTAACTGGGTACCATAGCCTGGCCAAGTAGACACCTAAAACTGACTGTCACAGATGACTCACCAATTTTTACCCAATAACAATCTGACTGGCTTTGCGTAGACTATGACAACTCTTTCCTCTACCTTCTGTTTTTCTAACTGGCTCTTTTGAATTATGCAGACGGTTTCGGACTTGGATTTCCTGTCTGGCAGGCTGTAGTCAGGTTCCAAATGACAAAATATTAATTAGGAGGACTGCACATGATCTTGTTTGCCAATTCATTAGTACTGGGAGCTTGGCTTCAGCAGCTGTTTTTCCTGATGCCAAAGGGGTAAATTTCAGCCCCTAAATAGCAGCCATCTCGATCTCATGTCCGACTTTGTGGCCATTCTAATCTTCCTCCCTTTCACATAAGAAGAGAGGTGCTGCTTGCACTGCTGCCCATAATTCAATATTAAAATGCTCCTTTAAGAACAAAATAGTGCCTGTGTGATTTGGTGTGTGTCATGGGGAAATTCTAGGGAGAAGAAATAACTGCTATCCCATTCATCCTATTGACCCCAGTGAACTCTGTTCAGTAAATATTTGCAGAGTGACTGAATGCCAAAGCATGCCTTGAGTTTATGCAACGTGGTGACATTTCCACCGCTAAAACTGTGCTACTACAAACTTTATCTTGGAGAACTCATGATAGGTGGTGAAGTTGTTCCGAACCTAGGAAGCTGCTATTGGCCAAATTATGTGCTCTTGGAGAGAAACATTTCCTGTGTATTCAAAAAAAGTGGGGGCTCGGCATGACTAATATGGTAAGAATGTTCTCATCTTCTCCAGGAGAAGAATGGAGTCAGGTAGAGCTTTGCAACAATCCGTGGTCACAAACCTCAGTAGACACCCAGGTCATTAACTAACCACATGCATGTGGCACATGGAATGGAACATCCCAGAGCTCTGAAACCACAGGCATCTCTCTGCTGGATTAAAGGAAGTAATTTCACAGGCCCAGACAGAAAAGGGATGTGGTGATTTTTCAAACGATTCTGATTTATAGTCAATAAGGTGCAAGGTTATGGTACACAAAGTAAATGAATCATTTATACTCTTCCTCATCACTCCCTTCCAGAAGCCCTGGCTTCTGCTGGTTTATAGGAAGATACCAAAAGTGTCACCTTTATGAGCACCATGCCTGGTCTTTGTATCTGTCGTCCAGCCTCCCATCTGTGAAGTGATTCTTCAGAAACTCCTGACTTTGGTTACTAGCCAATCCAGGGTGTGATATTTTTTCCTGTTTAATTAACAAACAAAAGGCTTGCCCATTTACTCCTGCCAGCTATCTGAAAGTTCAAAAGGTAAAGAACATTTCCCTCCTCAAATAAGCCATGGAATGTATTTGGAAATTGAGTTTTCATCAGTACTTGCTGTTTTGAGCCACTTATTCCACTGCTGAGGAAGGTGAACTGGGAGTTCTTTCCTGAAAGAGGGGAAAGGAACTCAAAAATTTTGTATTTAGAATCTCACATCTATGGGAGAGGTCTAGGAATTCGGGGTCATCTTCCTGACATTGATTTAGACTAGTACACCCTCAGATGGGAGGTATTTATCATAACCCTTGATACAATGAAAGTTCAAATTTCTACTGAAAGAAAATAAGATGGAGGCATGGCCATTTTGATACCTTCTGATGGTAGGCCATAATGGTACTTCATAAACCAACCTATCCTGAGCAAAAGACTCTTTTCATAAATTGCATAAATTGCATTTTAAATTTACAATGATGCAAAGCTGAATGCTGAATGTATTTGCTATGTAGGGCTGCCCATTAGGGACCAGGCATACTGTTCATAGAACTTGGTAGAAAACCCCCAAAGTATCCCCTTTCATGCTGATCCAAGAGTGCCGATGCCACATTTTGTGCCACTTTGTTAAGGAAGTGACATGTGAATTGAACCCTGAAATGCAAAGAGGATTTAAACAACAGAGAAAGAAGTAGCTTAAGTATCTATCATCTGTCTGATCTCATCTCCCAACATTCTGAGAGTATTTTTCAATTATTTAATAAAATTCACTTGAATCCCCATCTGGCATACAGTACAAGGTCTACTACCCTTCCTCAGCATACCTCAGAGGTATTTGTTTTTTTTAATTGTACGTTAGGTTCTGGGGTACATGTGCAGATCATGCAGGATTGTTGCATAGGCATATACATGGCAAGGTGGTTTGCTGTCTCTATCCCCCCATCACCTATATCTGGCATTGTCCCCATGCTCTCCCTCCCCAACCTTCCCACCCCACACTGTCCCTCCCCTAGCACTCCCAACAGACCCCAGTGTGCGATGCTTCCCTCCCTGTGTCCTTGTGTTCTCATTGTTCAACACCTGCCTGTGAGTGAGAACATGCGATGTTTGATTTTCTGTTCTTGTGTCAGTTTGCTGAGAATATGGTTTCCAGATTCATCCATGTCCATACAAAGGACATGAACTCCTCAGAGGTCTTTAAGGGTCTATGTGTCCTTTGATCACCATTTCCTATACTGTCTTGCTTCCACTGACTTCTCAGTCTCTTCTGTGTCTCATCTTCCTAAGCCATTTTTTTCTAGTCCTACATCACTGTGGTCCTCAGTTTCTCAAGATACCACTGACATAAAGCTGTTCAACATTCAGATTTTAAGATCACCAAGAAGAGTTGCAACATGGCACAGAAGTGGCAGCATCTTAGATTTTATACCATACATTGATATGGTTCAGCTCTGTGTCCCCACCCAAATCGCAGGTCGAATTGTACTTCCCAATGTTGAAGGAGGGGCCTGGTGGGAAGTGATTGAATCATGGGGTTGGACTTCCTCCTTGCTGTTCTTGTGATAGAATTCTCCCAAGATCTGCTTCTTTAAAGGTGTGTGGCACCTACTCCTTGACCCGTCTCTCCTGCTGGCCATGCAAAGATGTGCTTACTTCCCCTTAGCCTTCTGCTATGATTATAAGTTTCCTGAGGCCTCCCAGAAGCAGAAGCCTGTACAACCAGCAGAACCATGAGCCAATTAAACATATTTTCTTTATAAATTGCCCAGTTTGGGGGTATTTCTTTATAGCAGTGCAGTAATGGACTAATAAATACATTCCTCACTCAATTTCCTTGGTTCTTTCAGCCACAGAAGATATCTTACTAGCCTTTCTATTTAAGGTGCCACTTGCCATTAATCTGAGGCCACAGCTAAAGTAAGAAAAGGCTGATGTAATAAACAATAAAACATCTTCTGATGTTACGACTCAAAGAACTAAAAAACTTTCTCTTTCACAAATTAAATTATTATATGAAGTAGACCCAAAGGCTATCCTGGAAACCTTATTCAGCAGTCTGAATTGAGGTTTCCAGGATAGCCTTTGGATTTGCCTCATATAATCATTCAGGGACCTGGTTGTTAGCAAGTTGTTGCTTTGCTGATCTTTGGGCCTTGTATTTTTCGCATGGCCAAGGCGGGCAATCCCTAGTGGTTACAGACAGCATGAAAGGGGAAGAGAATGCCTACTGTCTCTGGCTCTGGCACAGGAGTGGGACACCCTACTTTTGCTCACATTTCCTGAGTGAGAATTTAGTCATAAGACCAAACTAACCTTAAGATGGCTTGTTTATCTCAATTTCTTTACTACAAAGGAAGGTGAGAATAAATGCTGGTGATGAACTAGGAGTTCCTGCTACATCTTTCCCTTGTCTTTCAGAAACTTCTTCCTTGGGACTCAACATTTTCCTCCACTTCTCAGCCCCTAACTCCTCAATTTCTATCCCATTTTAAATGCAAAACAGTTTGGTTTCTCATGTTTGAATACTCTCCTCCCAAACCAGACTCAGTGGCCTCAACTTTTTTTTTTTTTGAGATGAAGTCTCACTCTGTCACCCAGGCTGGAGTGCAGTGGCGCAATTTCAGCTCACAGCAACCTCTGCCTGCCAAGGTTAAGCGATTCTCCTGCCTCAGCCTCTCGAGTAGCTCATGTTACAGGCACACGCCACCACGCCTGGCTAATTTTGTGTTTCTAGTAGAGAAGGGGTTTCGCCGTGTTGTCCAGGCTGGTCTCGAACTCCTGACCTCAGGTGATCTGCCTACCTCAGCTTCCCAAAGTGCTGGGATTAAAGGCATGAGCCACCGCGTCCAGCTAGTATCCTCAACTTTTAACAGAACAGCCTGGTAAGCTCTTTTGCTATACAAAGAATCAGCTACCACTGAGATTCCCTATTGGCATTCCCTATTCCTATAAGGCATTCATCAACCCATTATTTTGCTTGGTGTGTGCATGTGAGTTCCCACTCAGGTACAAGCATGAAAGTAGTAATTTTTTTTTCCTTCCTGCTGCATAAGGGACTGCATGCAGTGGGGTGAAGAGAGTGAGTATTCCCTGAAAAGGAAACATTGAAACAAAAGAGTGGAGAGAGGAAAGCATGGGGTAAATTCAGAAGTCAGAGATAGGTCTGGCCTACCTGACTCATAGGCTACGTGAAAAGGAATGGAGGCATTAAGAATTCCTTCCAGTCAAAAGTAATAGAAGACTAATGCAAATCAACAGAGGCTAAATAGGGTGATCATATGAGAGGTAATAGAGGCACTTCTAGTTCCAAGTTTGGCTAGATCTAGGGCCCCAGAAGGTGCCGGATAGAGGCAAGTCTTTGTTTCTGTCTCTGAACTGTTTGGCCTCTGTCTTTTCAAATAGTATCTCTCCATAGGAGCCTTGACATCTCTAGGTCATATATTATCTGTAAAATTTTCAAGCTGTTTCCAGTGAGCCACCAAGGTAAAATAAAGGTAGATTCCAGTGCCAGAGTATGCCATGCAGAATTTACAAAGTAAAGGACAGAGAGCCAGTGCTAACCACTCTTGGATTCTCCTGACAGATGAAGGTTTTAAAAAGGGTGAGGTTGTATAGAAGTTGTGACTGTGAAGAGGGGAAGGGTTTTTTTAAAAGAAACTTGTGTGTGTGTGTGTGTGTGTGTGTGTGTGTAACTCTTTTTCATGTTGTGAACTCTTTATGTGAGCTACCTCTTTCATTTCAAGCCCAGTGAGAATTCATCTCTGAGAGCTCTCTAAATTAAAACATAGACAACTGATGTCCCAAGTTACAGCTGAGCAAGCTACAGACACCATGACAGCAGGGTAGCAGGGTAGAGTAGCTGCACTAAGATTGACTGATGCTTGCAGAGTTTGCTGACACAAGAGATGTGTCAGTGTTTCTGATGGACTAGAGGAAGGCCAGGTAAGAGAAGAGCCAGTGTAGACTCAACCTGGGTCTGGCCCAAGAAGGTCACAAAGAGGGATGAGGGTAACCCGAACAGCAAGGAACTGGAGGTGAATAGTGTGTTCTTAGGTTCTGCAGAAGGACTCACAAGAAATTCATCAAAATGGATCAGAAGAACAACAGAAAATAGCTTTCCAATATTGGCAATATTCAAAGGTAACTTGAAAGTGCCTGCAAGAGGTAGAGATGGTTGTAAATATCTGCTATGCAGATAGGATGAAGCCAGCTTAGATGAGCATTATTTTAAGTAGGGATCTTCCTCACTTGTTAGCATTCCTTCTTCTCCACCCATAACTCTGATCCCAAAGGGACCAGAAACTACTTAACAAGCTTGGGGGTTGAGCCATTAGGAAAAGAAAAGAAATATGGTAGAGAAACGTAAAAAAAGTCAGCCATGTCATTCCTCCCCACCCCTATTCCCTGATACCTCCCAGGCTGAACCAGGCCTAAGTTGGTAAATAGGAGAATATTGTACTTTAAATCAAGTTTAAAGTTGTCATTAACACTTTGGATTCAGCATTGTAATTTCTGAATTGGGACTGTATTGGTGACTTCAAGTAACTCTAGGACCTACAAATCATCAGAAAATTGGCCAACAAAAAATTTTATCTAAGTCTGATAAAATTTTGAAGGGATAATGGAAAATAAAAATAATTTTATTTGATTACATTGTAAGTACTGTTTATATCTCCCTAGATATTATGGCTTCAGAGGAAAAAGCACAGTCACTCTTCCAGTATCCATAACAGTTCCTGAAAAAGACTTCTTAAGTCAGTGTCCCCTCCACACTTACCAGATCTGTGACTAGGAAGCCATATGGTTATTAACAGCCCCATCTGGGTCACTTGGAGAAAGCAAGAGGCAGATTTCAAAGAAGATGCTGGCAGCATGTAGATGTCCACTATGACAGGAAGTGATGGCACATGTATTCTGAAGGATTGTAAGATGAATCACTCCTAATGAAAGGGCTCAATTAATGCAGAGCCTCAAGTTCTGTTGGGTGGTCTGGCATACAGAATATGGGAGCATTCTGTTAGGATTCAGATCTTGAATGTTAGAAACCCAGCAAGGTGGAAGAGTGACAGTAGGGGCTTCTCTGTGGGCCTTGTCATTCCCTTGCCATTCATGGTGACACTCATATGCCACTTGCTCCAGCCTGGACACAGGGGTATACAACCCTCTCAGATATGCCTACTGGGCAGGGTGACAGGCTGGCGCCACAGCCATCCCTGTGGATTGTCCTAAACTTTGTGACACTTCTATGAACCAGTTTAGTGGGTCCTCCAGTAGCCTGAAGACAGGTGTGAAGAAGCTAATATTTCCATACAGTAGTGCAGAAAAAATTGGAAGTACTTAGTCCATACTTAAAAGGCACTTTGTAAACATCCTGTGTTATAGGTTCATTCACTTATTTAAAAAATTTATATATACATACTCTGACTATATGATCAGCATTGTGTTAGAATCTGGGAATATAAAAGTATTTAGAAAAAATGCCTATATATTTGTCTGCCTCTCTAGAATTGAGTTCTTCTAGAGTGGACACCTTGCCTACTTTATTCACAACTGTGTCTTCAATACCTAGAACAATTTCTGGTATACAGTAGGCACTCAATAAATGTTACTTGATTAGATAAATCAGGACAATCACTGTCTTCAAGAAGATTAAAGTCCAGTGGAGGAGAAAGATGTGTAAGCACAATGCAGCGTAGTAAGTTCTGTGACACAGGAAATCATAAAACTATATGTCAACAAACAGAGGGTGGGGGTGAGGGAGGAGTGAATAAGGCTTCCAAAAGATGATGCAATGTGAGACATTAACGGATGAGCGGAGCATTGCCCATTTGTGCTGTGGTTCTCCTCCCCTATTCTTCTCTTTGAGGATTCTAGATTTCATGTGTTCTCTTTTGATGGCTTGGGATAACGGGCAGAGAGTGAGCATTCTGGGCCTGCTGTGTCCTGGGTGTGGCTCTTTCTGTAGCTGTGCCAGTGGAATGACTTTACAGGATCTCAGCAATAAGCCCAGGGGACTGTAGCTTGTGGGATCTTGGCAGAACTGTCTCAGTGCTAAGGTCAGAATTGGGGAAAGATGTTGTAATTGCCTTAAAGGCACGTGGACTCGAAGGCAACGCGGACATTGAGCACAGCTCCTTTTGCGGACTGCGCTTGCAGGAAAGTGAATGGGAGCTTTTCCCATGTGTGGCCAAATTGATGGGGTTAAATATGATTACGCCTAAACATGTAAACATGAAATTCCCAAGTTAATGGTGATGTAATATTCTGTTAGGGTTAGGCCAGATTATAGCTGATTGTGTTGCTTCATATTGGAACATGGTCCAAAGTGTTGACTCCTCTTATAAATCCTGTATTCATCCCCAGGAATAGCATGATCCACCAAAAAGAAACCTTTCTAAAGTTTCTAGAGAGTTTCAATGAGAAACTGAACTTAGCGACACCTGGAAAAACCACAAACACTGACTGGCCCTTGGGGAGCCCCAGGAAAATGCCACACATCGAGAGTAGGGAGCCTACTGTGCCCTTCTTAGGCATCCCAAGAGTGCAGGCCTGGATTGAATGTGCTCTACCCCACATCCTAACAGGGAAGAAAAGCACAAGGCCATTAAACAAAAAGGAAAAATAATACCACACTTGGTTGAAATCCCATCCAACTGGGGCCAGGGCTCGATCTGCAATTCTTCATCCTTTCTGGTCTTCATTCAGCTGCCATTGACATCCCCACAGGATGGATTCTTTTTCCAGGGCAACAAATGCTGAATTCATCAGGGAACCAAAGCACAGCTCCTGTACTGTTTCTCCAGGATCCTTACAAACATTGAATATAAATGCAAACCAAAGAGATATTATCTTCAGAAGTGAACATATTTTCACCCTAGTATAGGATGTTGATCTTTATCACTCCCTTCCACATAGAGAGTGTCCCTTCTTTGCACCTTGTTCCTAGTGACTTCAAAGGAAGCCAGGAAGGAGCCCCGTAACGCAGGTTACCCTGCTCTGTTCCAATCAGAGTTTCTGACAGCATTTAAGTGCAAAAGCAAATGTTTCATCTAGGTAAGGACCTAAAATAATGAGTCTTGACTTTTTAAAAGATTAGTTACAAGAAAGGAAAATGCTGCAGGAAGACATAGCAGTAACACTTATCATGGTGTGTATATGCAACATCTGGATTCTAGGGATTATGCCAATAAGCACAGCAGTGTTGTTAAGGCCCTGGGCACAATTAAATCTCAACTCTGAGTTAATTAGGAAAAAAGAAAAACTGAACATAGTTCTTTAAATTTGAATCTGAGTATGTTTTGTAAAGCTGTTAGAATTTAACAAAGGCTGGCTAATGATTCTATGTTAAAAGATGAGATGTTTTCTTGTTTGATAAAAATATACGGTAGACTGTATACACTCAATTTAAATATAGCAGAGAGTTAAAAACGAAAATGCTTGTTATTGCTTGCTTTATTCCCAGACTCATCTTGGAAATTCCCACCCATATCATTTCTCCTGTGACCCTGTTCTTGTGGCTAACGTGTCTCTCAGATTCTTCAGTGTGATCACTTGCCTGGCCTGCTGTTGATGGTGCAATGGAAAAAAGCAGGAGTCTGCAAAATGAGCCTCTAGTCACCTTCTCGAGTGTGGTGATGGCCTGGTGACAAGTTAGTTGGCCTTCTTAACCTAAATTACTTCATGTGAATAATAATATTTTGCCTGTCTAAAAGCAGGAGGCTAGACATGATAAAAGATGTATCTCAATTTGATGTATAGTTTACTATTTATCTTAAAATAGTGCCCTGGATCAACCAAATCACTATGCTATGATCATAGAACTTACATGCAACAAAAAAGAATTAAGTAAAAATATGGCTTGGCCAGGTGTGGTGGCTCCCGCCTATAATCCTAGCAGTTTGGGAGGCCAAGGCAGGCAGATCACTTGAGGTCAAGAGTTCGAGACCAGCCTGGCCAACATGGCAAAACCTTGTCTCTACTAAAAATACAAAGAAATTAGCCAGATGTGGTGGTGCACAGTTGTAGTCCCAGCTACTCGGGAGGCTGAGGCAGGAGAATTGCTTGAACCCAGGAGGCAGAGGTTATAGTGAGCCAAGATTGTATTACTGCACTCCAGCCTGTGCAACAGAGCAAGACTTTGTCTAAAAAAAAAATATATATATATAATTATGTACTTTTGCTTATATCTACTTATTTTCACTTGAGCAACTTGATGTTTTCTTAGCTTATGATGAACTATTTATATCTGAAATATATCAGCAGATGATTTTCTGAGGTTTTGTCACCAGCTAGAAGATCCACAGCTCTATGGTTTTTCAGAGAAATTTAAAATAATGTTGAAAACAAAAAGTCAGGTTGGTCACTAAAATGTCCCTTGAAGCATCCTTTCTTTCTCATGTTTATAGCTCGCATTACCTTAAGCCTTCTGCACTTCCTGCCTTAATTATTACCATAGCTTTCCTGTTGGTCTCCCTGTATTCCACATTATCTTCCTCCAATTCAATTACTTTTCTACCACTTATTTTTCTAAATGTAGGTCTAATTATTGTACTTCTGTGCTTAAAATCTGGTCATGCTCCTTCTTATAAGGCTTTCGCAGAGTAGCTCTAACTTGACTTTTCATCTCATCTCCTGTCATTCCTCAACATGAGATGTCTGACTGGCCACAAAGGACATTGGCCATCCTACCATATTCCTTGTGTACCTTCTCACCTACAAGGTAGCCCATGCTATTTCTTCTCTGTAGGATTCTCTTCTGTTTAAGTTTTCTATTGCTGTAGAGTCTTAAAAAACCCACTCAATAGCTAAGTGGCTAAAACAGCATCCATTTATCATCATATGTAGGTTAGAAGTTGAGGCCAGGGAGAGCTGGGTTCCCTGATGGGTATTCCAGAAGGCTGAAGTCAAGATGTCAGAGTCAGCTGGAGACTTGACTAGGGAAAGATCTGCTTCCAAGTAGTTTCAGATGCTTAGCAGAATTAACGTCCTTGTTGTAGCTGTAGAACACAGGTTCCCATGATATTGCTAGATGTTGTGTGGGGTCTGCACTCAGCTCTCAGAGGCTACTTTCAGGTCCTTGTCACATGGTCCCCACCATAGACTATCTCACGCTTTCAATCTCTGTGACTTCAGGAAGGACTCAGACCTTTTAAATGTTCAACTGATTAGATAAGGCCCACCCAAATATTCTCCTTTTCATTAACTCAACTGATTAGAGACCTTAATTACATCTGCAAAATTTCTTTTGCCATAGATACAATGCAGTCACAGGAGTACTATTTATTATATCCACAGATTTCATGCACTTTCAATGGAAGGGGATTATACACAGGCAAAGTCATTGGGGTCATCATTCTGTCTACCACACTTTCCTTTCCTTCTCTGCTGGAAAAACTGCTATTCATCATGTAAGAGCTAGCTTATATGAGTCTTCTATGTTGAGTAGTCCCAACATCCTCAGGCTGGGGTGCTGACCCTGCACTCACCATTGATCCCCATTCATCCTAATAGCATTATACTTACCATCTCATATTATACCTAAATATATGTAGTTGTTTGATTAAAATGTAAGAAAGGAATATTGATGAATTCTCAGTTTTTTTTGCATAATCCAGATCCTATGTTTATTGATATTGTGTTCTCTGCATTAAATCCCCTTTCTAAATATTGTTTGTACTACTTGAAAGGGTGGTATGCCATGCTATCTGGTAAGGAATATTTTCCCAAATAAGGGTGGAGGCTTAATGTCAAGTGAAGCATGGGTCTCCCTTACCTTGCATATTAACATTGCACATTCAATAGCTCAGGCGTTTCACGGCCAGTGGCATTGATACAAGGAATCCAATGTAAGATTAGAACTGCTATTCACGTTCATTATGCATTCACATTTGCTCATAAAGGAGATCACATGATACTATATCCTCAGCAAATTGGTTAGACAAATGCTAAAGAATAGGTGTAATGTTCTAAAATTTCAGTTTTTTTTTTTTTTGAGATGGAGTCTCGCTCTTGTTGCCTAGGCTGGAGTGCAGTGGCACAATCTTGGCTCACCACAACCTCTGCCTCCCGGGTTCAAGCAATTCTCCTGTTTCATCCTCCCAAGTAGCTGGGATTACAGGCATGCGCCACCATGTCTGGCTACTTTATTTTTTTGTATTTTTAATAGAGATGGGGTCTCACCGTGTTGGTCGGGCTGCTATCGAACTCCTGACCTTGTGATCCGCCTGCCTTGTCCTCTCAAAGTGCTGGGATTACAGGCATGAGCCACCATGCCTGCCTAAAATTTCAGTTTTAACAGTTACTTTGCATCTTTATCCAAATGAATAAAGCTGGTGGTGGCCTTAAATGGAAGAATGGCCTAGATATAAATTTTTCCCCTGTGAAACTTTCTTTCTTAAAAGAAATAGGACTTCACCTTTAGTGTGCTTGATTTTTCCTCCTGAGAATCATTCAGGTCTCATCCAGCTTTCCCAGGACTAGTGAATCCAGCTTTTTGTATCATCCTGTCCAGGTGCACACAATTGAGGTGAAAGTCATGTGAGATTATTGGATGGTACATAGACACAAATGTAAATTCAAGATTGGGAAGAAACAATTGTTTTTGCCTACTTATCAATGAAAAATATATCCTGCTTTGTCCATTTTCTGGAAAGAAAACAGGAATTTGAGTAATTTTATACTATAGCTGAATTTCAGGATTCCTCATTTTGAAAAGAATGACCATGGGAAATTATCCAGAACCACAGCTCTTTCCTGTGACACTGAAAAAAAAAAAAAAAAAAAAAAAAACAGCTGGAACTTCCTCTCTGTATTCTTTCATGCAGGACAGCACCATTCAACAACTATTATGAGTTCAGAACTTCCCAGATAACTGCCAGATGAAAGAAAAAAAAGACTCCTACCTTTTAACACGTTTGCAGAGATCTAGGTTCTAAACTCTGTGCCAATGGAATGCTGGAAACAGGGGCACCAGTTAGGATAATATTTAACAAAGCATTTTGAACTGGCACCAAGCTTCCATTAATGGAATTAAAAAAGATCTGCCAGTGTTCTGGGGAAGATGATTCCCACAGTTCCCCTCCAAAATGTTTTCAAATGTGCAGGAAAAAAAAGGATGAATCAAGAATACCTCACAAATTTTCTAAGCTGAGATGAATTATGTTAGCTTCTGTTCTCCCACAATGTATATGGATACTGCTGTTGCCCTAATAAGCAGAGATGGTTTAAAAATTGATCTGAAAAATCAGCACTTGACCCTGTGACCCTGCTTTTTGTAGACACTTTCAATCACATATGGTCTTTAACTGTAAAATTGTTGGTCTATTCCAGAGCCCATTGCTCTGAAAGCTGAATGCATTTTGCACGCAGAATACCTCCTCTCCCAGAGATTTAGGAAACCAAGAAAACACAGCTTTCATTGCTAGATCGCTTAACCACAAAAAGAATTCTAATAAGTTTCCACAAAAAGGCCTTTGATTTAAATTTGAACTCTATCTTTCAGCCTCAGTTACACAAAAAAGTAAGACATATGTCCTCTGGCAAAAAAAAAAAAAAATATATATATATATATATATATGTATATGTGTGTGTGTGTGTGTGTGTGTAGTAGGGGTTAAAATGAAGTGCAACTGTCTTGAAAGTACTTTAAAAATAATTGTATAATTTATATTATTTAACTTGGCATCATCATACTGACCTTCTAGTCCAGAACAACTTGGTATTTATAAAAAAATATATATTCATTAATTCTGCAAGGGTTTACTGAACATCTGCAATGTGTCAAACTCATTTCTAAAAATACGTGATATAAATCACCTCCCTATGATAATAAAGAAATAATTTTGATCACTAGAGAATCAACCTTTTGATTTTAAACTATTATTTATAACATAAGCCATATACTAAATGGTTCTCTCTTCAAAATGTTACATTTATTATACATTTACTGGGCTACCTCATTTAAACCACCTAATGGTCACATGAACTAAGATACCATTTCATAACTGATACTCAGAGGGTTTAAGCCATATGCCCAAGGTCACATAGCTTGTTGAATAGATGAATCAGCGAAGATTCTACATCTGACTGTATAGTGTATGCTTATATCACCCCATTATGTTAACTTCTTAAGGATGTTGATTATTTGAATAAGGTAGAAGCTTCAGTAGTTTTCACAGGCTTTCAAAGATATTTACCTCATGGCAACACAAAAATAATCCAGTATATTTAGGTCATCTAAAAAAAAGTTATCTTGCAAAGATTTTAAGACTTTCTATAACTTAGGTTATAGGTTTTATATAAATTCCTTGTGATGACATCTAACTTTGTTTATCCTATGACTCCATCTGTCTCTCCAGCTTTCTAAGAAGTTCCTGTCCTTCATCTTCCTGGGCTCTGTGCCACTGCACTCTGGCCACATCATGTGACTCATCATCCCCACATACCCTGAGTTTTACCTGATTCCATGACTCTTCCCAGAGATCTTTTCAGCCACTCTTTGACTCCAGTAGTTGGAATTGCAGACTCTTTTCAATTTGCTCCCATCACCTTCTGTGTGTATCTGTATTATTGTATAGATGATATTATTTAAATTATAGATTCATATCAGATTATGAATTCACTATATCTTATGTTTGTGATCCTAGTGTCTGGTATAGTGTTAGCATGTGACTTAATATATGATCATTAAATGAGTAGAATGTAATTTCTCTGTATAACATTCTCTATATTACAAGAGAATGTAATTTCTCTTTTTGCTCTTTTATGTTCATGAAAAATTAGAATGTTAGATGACTTCTTACTGTAGTTGAATATTTTCAAAGCAAGGCTTAGGGTGATTTTCTCAACATCTCTTGTAGTCACACATGGAATTGACCAGTCGTATATCCCTAAACACATGAAAGCAGAAGAGCCAAGATGGCCGATTAGGAACAGCTCAGGATTGCAGCTCCCAGTGAAAGCACAGAGGGTGAGTGGACGCTGCATTTCCAGATGGATTTTTATTGCCCACAGACTAGGAGATTCCCAGGTGGAGGAGCCCTACGGGTCGCCAGCATGGCTCTTTTGGCCGGTGCGGCTGTTTTGCCGGCACCCCGGCGTGGCGGTTCTCCGTACAAAATACACTAGTCTGGGTCTCCCTTCTAGCTGGCAAGTGGAGCTTTGGGAAGGCAGAATTGCCCATTCATCTGATTAAAAAGGGGTCTGAAACAGGGAGCCCGGCCAGGAGATTCCCGGGCAAAAAAGCGCCACGAATATCAGCGCCGCTGTTTCAGCAAGCACAGTGGGTCGCCGCACGGGAAATCACACAGATCCCAGCGCCTTTTCATCAGGCAACTGGAACACCTGGGAGAGAGTCGATCCTTCAACTAAACAAAAAAGGCTCTGAGGCAGGGAGCCAGGTGATCAGGCCCGGCTGGTCCCACCGCCACAAAAACAAAAACAACAGCAATTGGAAACGCTCAGGGTTGAGAGTTTCACAGCAAGCACAGCTGAACCCAGGACGGTCCAGCTTTGTGTGGGAGGGGCGTCCGCCATTACCGAGGCACTCCACCACTACAGAGGCTGT
>CAUYLG010013791.1:0-43900 GCA_963573385.1 Cacajao melanocephalus
TAACCAATCATGGCCCAGCCTTAGCCCGCCAAAGCTGAGCCAATCCCCATGCAACACAGCTCCAGCCCGCCAAAGCTGAACCAGTCCCCATGCGACACAGCTCCCCTCTCCACCCATCCTGATCATTTACCAACCATTCACCACCACCTCAGCTGCAGGCCTCCCCATCCCTATAAAAGTGCCCAGCCCCAGCCGCTGGGCGCAGCTCTCCCTTTGTCCCTCTCTCCGCCCGCTCGAGTTGCCCGTAGACCCCAATAAACCTGGACTCGGCCTTCGGCTCTCAGAGTGTTACTTGGGCCTGGACAACTGGGAAAGGATGACAGAAGGGGTCGTACATTTGGGGGGGTCACACAATATCTTCTATGTTTTAAAGTCTCACCCAGACTCCCAGAAACAAACAAAAAAAAGCATAATATCCAAGTGTGGATCACACCACAGAATGATCTTGCTGTTACCCTCTGAGTGAAAGGGAAAATGTCGTTTCTTTAGAATATATGAAAGTGTGACTAATACCTTAGTATTTTCAAGGCTGATTTTATGCACTATCATATTTCGTATTCTATCACATTTCAGACAATTACAGATTACGTTGTATTCTAAAGGGGAACACAATGTAATTGCAATATAGTACAAAATGGAAGAACATTATGTTGCAAGCCACAACCACATTCATTGTGCTTTAGCTTTCCTATTTATATTAATTTTCCAAGAATCTCTAGTCCAAATTCTTGCATCAAACTTTGGCTCCCCTTACTCTCATGAGACATATATCAATTCTTCCCTCTCATTACATTAAAATAACCCATTCCATCTACATACTATCACTGACGCTTTAATGTGAGCTCCCTTTACCTGAACATAGATAACCAGCTGTAGAATCCCTCCCTAAGAAAACATATTTTGCTGGAAGAGATAGAAAAGCAAACAATTAAATATATTACAAGGCACAATTGAACTTACATCACATAAAATTATAAGTAACCAATTCTAGTAACGCTTGTGTTTGGCTTGGCACATTTTAGCTATGCATAAGTTGGTGTTTAATTTAATTTCAGTATAGTCAACAATTTCATGTTTAGTTCCTACAAGGGCCCGAAAATGAGTTCATTCTCTGTAGGAGGTATACAGAAAGAATAAGCCGTGTGTTCTTGCTCTGATTTTACCAGCTAGTTTCAACAATAAGATGATGATAAGGGATTCAATGAATAAATAATAATAAGTAATAAATCAAGGATTCTCAACCTAATGGACTTTAGGAACCATTCGAGGTTTTCATTAACCTCTAACTAACTAAATTTACCATTTTGAAATTTCCCATTATGAATGTAGGAAGACATGTCACATCACACACAGACAGACACATGCACACACACACACACACACACACACACACACACAGTGGTTTAGTAATACCTACAAATTCTCACTAGATTTGAAGTTTGTCACATCACACAACATTGCTGCAAACATTTAAAAATGTCAGCTTCGTCACTATTTCAAAATTATAATAATTAGTCTTGCTATAAGCCTTATTTTTTAAGTTTCTTAATAATCATATATATGTCACACACTGGTTTAATATTTGTATATTTCTATAAAATTGATCTCTGTTGTGATGCTATGTATGTTATTTAATAAAATTTTTAAAAACCTTTTGCGTTCTTTTTAAGAGAGACTGTTTGTTGACACCAGAATGTGAATATGTCCATGGCACCAAAAAGGCAAATTACTTCCATACAAAATTTTGTACTTTGGAAGCTCAAAGGAGTAAGAAATTAACTAAACTGGAATGGACCTAACTTTCCAGAGGCAGCAAGACTCCAGTAACAGAAGAGCTTTTGCATAGACACAGAATGTAGAATACTGGAAAGGATAATCCAATTGGGCTGAGTGAAGTATAAATAAAGACAAAGAAGAATGAATGGGGATGACTCCTTCAGGTGAAAGGAGTAACTGACATATTCTTAGGGCACAGGCCACTCATGCTGGCATAAAGGAGTTGTCAGTGCATCTCATAATATGAGAAGTGTTTTTCCCAGGAAGCCACATCCACCCTGGGAGAATCAGATTCAGTGAGTTTTAGGATTGAATCATTGTGTTAGCACTGTTTTCTGATTCATGTCATATGTAAACCTTTTTTCTAAACAGAGTTTTGCATCACCCCTACTTGGTTGCTGTGCGGTCTCAATTATGTAGAACAAGATATGAGCAGAGATGGTTTAAAAATGCAGAGGAGTGGAATGATGCAGGGAGGAAGTGGGACGTGAGGTTGAATACCCACAGAAAGATATCAAACCAGACATGATGCCGAATGGCAGGACCCACAGGCTATTTTAAAAATTGCCTGTTCATTCATTCTTCTTTCTGTCCTGACCCCTAACAGCTTCAACCACTGAGATCAACGTCTCACCCTTCTTGGATAAACCCGTGCCCCAATGTCCTCTTTAACTCCATTTATGTGGCATAAGGTTATTAGTAGACCTGAGTACACAGTAGGCAGGGGGAAGAATTTGGCTCTGGGCTAGATTGCAATTCAGTTGAATGCCCACCAGACTAGTGTTTTTTTCTCATCTAATTCTCTTTGTTATAAATATGCTTAAGAGACAATCTATAAAGTTTTCTTTGCAACTGTTTTTTTGTTTGATTTTTGACATGTGTTTATTTGCTATTTTTGAATAGATTGTATATACTTTTTCCAAAATCCACACTAGACTCGATGCCAACTTGGTTACTGAACATGTCAACTTGGTTACTGAACAGATCCTGAATTTTTACTTTGCGTGCTTGTGACTTCATCTGGAATCAGTGAGCAGAGGTAGTAAAGAGATCCTCTTCTGTCTTTGCCTTGAGTCTAGATTTTAAATAGCAGATACAGAAGTAATGGAAACTTCTGGAAAAATGTCTCCACCATGGATTCATTGGCTTTACAAATTCTTAGATTTTAATTGTTCATTCAACTTTGAATCCAGTTATTTTTGCCCTGCTCACTTCTATCGCTTAACCCAGCCAAAACTTCCCCAGACAAAAAGCTTGTAAAGCAAATGCTTATTGCTACCAAAGGGAATTCTGACAGGAACACTGGATGCAGCAGTATTGCAGTTACGAAATGGAGACCTTTACTCCCAGAGCCCAGAAAGAAAGCAAACACTGGAGACAAGGTTGCTAAACAATGTTTGGAAACTGATTCTAGAGCAATGGTAGATGTACCTTGCTCATTGTGACTCCTGGCTCTTGATTGCATCATCTACGGCATGCCTGTCATTTAGGTTAGAGTGGGCATTGGGAAAGACAGACTCTGCTAACATTATTGATTTTTTTTATGTTTACTCACATGGAAATGTAAGTATCATTCTACCACAGGTGTCATGTAATCACACTGAATTACACCCACCCACCCATTCTGGGTGCCTCCCCTAAGTCATTAAACCCCACAGTCGACTTTTATACCATCCGTCACTACCATATAGACTTTCCACATAGACACTAAAGAAGAGTTAGTGGTGTCAGTGTTTTCGTATGGAGTAGCTGTAAAGATTTCCACCTGGTTGCTATTTAAGAATGAAATTCAGGGTCAAGTGTGCTTTCAAATGCACTCCTGAAAATCCACTAATTCTTTTTGTTTGTTTGTTTGAGACGGAGTTCTGCTCTTGTTGCCCAGGCTGGAGTGCAATGGTGTGATCTCTGCTCACTGCCAACTCTGATTCCCGGGTTCAAGTGATTTGCCTGCTTCAGCCTCCCAAGTAGCTCGGATTACAGGCATGTGCCACCACACCCGGCTAATTTTTTGTATTTTTAGTAGAGATGAGGTTTCTCCATGTTGGTCAGGCTGGTCCCGAACTCCCTACCTCAGGTGATCTGCCCACCTCAGCCTCCCAAAATGCTGCGATTACAGGCATGAGCCACTGCACCCAGCTGAATCCACTAATTCTTAAGTCTATATTGAGTATAGAATGAGTTTAGCCCTGGACCCCATGTCATAGAGTAGAGGAAAGAAGATTATATTTCTAGGGAGAGAAGCCCATAAAACCAGACTGTTAGTAGAACATACATGAACAATATATGGGAGCACTTAATTAAGCATGATCTACTCTAGAAGGTTTAAGATAATGTGAAAACCTATCTAGGTGGAGTATTGTGAGGAATCTGCTTGGCAGTAAGATGTTAACCAAGAGACATAAAGATATCCTGACCCTTATTGTTAGAGGAACAATAAGAGTGAAAACATGAAGAGAGAATACAAATGGTACATTTTTGAAATTGACTGTTTTGACTGTGGATGGGATGGGATATCCCGGGGGATGGGTGTTTAGTGAGAAAAACAAGAGTCAGTCTTCTGGGGAAGGGGCATTCAAATTCCAGCTCTACTACTTGCTGAACTTGTGTCTCCAAAACTTTGTGCATCAGTTTCTCATCTATATAATAAATACAGTAACATTACCTAGCTTACATGATCACCATGAGTAATAAATGAGATAATTGAGGTAAACATCTTAGAACAATGCTCAATACCCAGCAAGCACTTAATAGCTGTTTTCGTCGTCATATTAAAAGCTGGCTACGTGTGGTGAAATCCAATTGTGCAGATTCTGGAAAACCTGCAGAAGTTTAAGTTTGCAGTAAAAGGACATGGGGGGCTTGGAAACTTTGAAACAGGCATTGTGGCAGAAGATACAGATACCCCATCTGTATACATTAGTCAGCCATTAATTCTCCGTTTCAAAGCTTTACAAGGAATTGTTGTTCAGCGTGTATTTGCTGGACACCTACTTTAGGCCAGCAATATACTAGGTATTGTGGCAGAAGTAGAGAAGAGTCTCTGCTGGTGAAGAACTTGACATTCTGCGGGAAGACGAGTCAGAAATAGATGTAAGTCTGGTTGAGAGTGTGAGACAATAAATGGGGAGGTGCCACAGTTAATGATTACAATGAGCATTTCCAAATGTTTGACCCTAAACCTTTTGTTCCTCCCGGCTTGGCTGGACTCTGGTGCTACATGAGTGACAGATTGGGTAGTGAACCTGAATTACTGCTGGTCAATCTCTGGGAATTGTCTTCTACCCTTGTCAGGAAATGACATTCTTCAAGCACTCAGGAGGCACTTATCTGGAAGACTCCTTCCCAAAAGAGTGCTTGTTTGAAAGAGACAGAGAAACAAATTAGAGAGAAACAAAAGAATCATATCTATGGCAAGTTGTATTGAAAGGGAGATGAGAATTAAAAGCATTTTCAAATTCAGCTTAATACTAATAACAACTAAAACTTAACTTATTTAGTATATTCCACGTTCTGTTGTAAGTCCACTACATGTAGTAACTCATTGGATCTTACAAATATGAAAAGAAAGTAAATCTGGGGAAGCCAAAATCACTAAGCCAAAGGAAAAGTCAAGCTGGGAACTGTGTCAGGAAAACCTGCCTCCCATTTTATTCCTAAATAAGAAAGCTACAAAGATTAAAAAAAAAAAAAAAAAGCAGCAGCAGTTACATACCTCCCTCACAATTTGCCCACAAGGAATTCCTTGTGAGCCTCAAGATCCTTACCCCCAAAAACAGTCCTGTGGAATTTCACCCTGGCAAAGTAAACTAACAGCTTATCTTCACAAGACAGAAGGTCATCCGACTGCTCACCTGAGACAAAGGCGTATCTGATTGCTTCCTCTGCCCTATTGTTTATGTAAAAAATTCAGATTCACTGAGCCAGACTAAATTGTATATTTAGGGGAAGGCTGGTCAAGGACTCAGAAGAATGTAGCCTTTTGTCTTTTATCTACTTCCTACCTGGAAGCCCCCCTTCCAGTTGTCCTGCCTTAAGGGACCAAACCTTTGTATACCTTACACATATTTATTGATATCTCATGTTTCCCTAAAACATATAAAAGCAAGCTTTACCATGACCACTTTGGGCACCTGTCATCAGGATCTCCTGAGGCTGTGTCATGGGCATGTCCTTAACCTTGGCAAAATAAACTTTCTAAATTGATTGAGACCTGTCTCAAGATATTTTGGCTTCACACCAACAACCCTTTGGTGAAGGTACTTTTTAAGTCCTATTTTTGAATGTGTTGAGGCACAGAGAGGTTAAGTATATTGCTTAGGTCACAGTGAAAAATGAGTGGAACTAGGATTTTGAACCCAGACACCATGGCTCGGATTCTAAGCTCTTGACCATGATGCCACACTGCCCCTTTGTGGTATGCCTGGACCTGTTCCCTTCTAAAAAGAATCATGTTTATAGTAAATTATGCATACCAGACATTTGAGCTAACTTTTTTCATTTTCATTTTGAGAATTTTAAAGAAAAGATAAGAAGAAAATGTTATCAGGCTACTTGGCATTCTCTAGATAATTAATACCAGTTCAATACATAAGTTCTCATTAGGAACAACACTGCATACTGCAAAACTGTGTTTTCTAACACTGTGGAAATCAGCAGACTTTAAAAAAAAAAATGCTTTGTTTTTGGTTTTCCTTTAAAGGATTTGCACATTGGAAACCTCTCCCCACTTCTCATTTCTCTCTTCCCTTCCTCTCTCCTTTCTTCTCCTCCTCCCTCTCTTCCCTCCCTCCCTTCCCCACTCTCTCTCTCTCCTGCAAGTCTTATGGCAGAAGGACTAGAGTGTCTCTCATAGCTACATCAGGTCCCATTTCTTAGGCAATGAGACCACACTTTTGATTCGGGCACAATCTTCCCCCACGTCCACATCTTGCTTTTTAGCATCCAGTGGCCTAAAAGGCCTTCATCCAAGGCGCTTTGGTAAAACATAAAGATCCTTTTATCTTTTCAAATTTTGCTCATAATTCTTTTCCTTGTCTCATTTGTCTAACTGTCCCCTACCCCGACATGCTCACAAAACATACTTATTTTGTTTTTGATACCAATGTGGTTATATTCTGCCATTATTCAAACATTTCATGACGTCGTTTGACGGCCTGGTTTTACATGTGTTGTTTCCTTTACTGAACTCTCCTTTCTGCTTCTTCATCTGGCCGATGCTACTCATTGATAAAAACACAAATGAAATGTCTTCTATGTTGAGACATCCTTGAGCTTTACAGGCAGGAAGAAGTGTCCTTAGAGGATTTTGTTCTTCCTTTATCACTGCATGTAGCACATCATAATATTTTATTGGCATGTTACTGATTCCCTGCCCTCCTGTCATGGAAACACCTGTTAGTCTATGAGCTTTTAGAAGATGAGAGTGATGCTTTATTCACTCTCCTATCATTGAATCTTGTCACTAGAGTCTCTGCTTGTTTTGGGATCTGTCCACTTTGAGAATTTTATGTGACAACTCTTAAGCAAAAAGGTGATCTCACAAAACTAGGTTTTGTACTACTCGTCCCTAACACTAAACATACCCAAAGAACTAAGAATGGTTGTAAATTAATCTAAACATAATCTTGAAGGGAAGTCTGCTGCTACCATTTAATCATTTAATCAACTCTGTTACACACACACACATACACACACACACACACACACAGGATTAAAAATTGACAGAAGAAGTTGTTAAATGTAATGAGGATTACTGCTGTTTACAATGGGAATTCTTGTAACCCACCATGAGGTTTGTACCTCAGCAAACACTTCCTAGAGTTCCTCATCTCTACTATCTACTCATCTGTCCATGTATAGGCTTGTCCGTGCTCCATTTCCAAAATATCTCCCACAACCCATGTTAACCTTAAGGATTGAACCCGGAATTGGTATCTGGCCACAGCTGGGGCAATAATCTCTCTTCTTGTACTCACAGCCTCAAGTAACCTCTTCTTGAATGAAGAGACCTGAAGATAAAGACTTGTGAAGAAACAAAAGAGTGAGCAGACAAATAGAGAAAGAAAGCTTATTTTCTGGAGAAACAACCACAACAACTGTGGTTTCTTGTATGAGAGTTCTTGATTCTAAGCCCTCATATGGTGCAATTGAAATGCTGGCCAGTGGTTCCATGAAATACACTATTGTAATTCAATAAAGACACTTCATTGCTTCAAATTAGCTTGAATAGGTTTTTGTTGTTATAACTAAAATGCATAATTTAAATTACTACTGCAATGTTGCTTTCTCAGTCCGAAATACCCATATGCCCTAAACCTACTAAATTTTTTCAAGGCCAAACCCAAATTCCATGTCTTCTTTAAAATTTTATCATTCTATTGACACAAATTTTTGTATTATACTTACAAGGCATGTTTTTTATTTTTGCTCATTAATTTATTTCTCAATTCAACACAAACTGCTGAGCACCTGGCATATTTATTGCAGGCAGTACGCCCGAGGTATGAAGGTAAACACAACTAAACCCTTGTCTCCAAAATGCTCATAACCTCTTGTAAGAGACCAGCATCAACAACAAAATAATTTGATTTATTATGGTATGATCTAAGTAGAAGTCTGGAAGCAAAGAAAAGGAGCAACGGAATCCTGCTTTTCAGGAGAAGAAATGGCCTTTTGAAAAAAAAATAGAACAGTAGTTGCTTAACGTTCTGTCTCTTCTATGACATTGTAAGCAAGCAGAGGACAGAGTATCAATCTTTATAACAAAATCAACCATCACCACCCAGTTCCAAGAATAGTATCTTTCTCAGATCAGTTTCCTTGGGAACAACTCTGCTATGGATATTTATAAGCCAGAGATTATTGAGCAGTATTACTGACAACAAGATCCCTAAGGAAATGAGAAGAGCAAAACTGAACAGAAGAAAATATTGAGCTGTAACACAGTTGTAATGGAGGTCTCACTCATCCCACAGGGAGTTCTAGAGATAAGGTGGCCATTCCAACTTGTCCTGCTTTGATGCAAGGGGCGGGGGGCTATTATACCTTCTGCATGGGTCATTCACTGGATGTGGGCTAGCCCATTGGAGGGTCCACAAATTTAGGCAAGACTGCTTCCATAATCGAAGGCAATACCCAGAGAAGTAGTCTATTGTAAGTTATCTGCAACCTATATTCTATTAGTAGAAGTTCAGTTTTACATATTAGTGCTTAATAACAACTATTAATAGAAGTTTAGTTTTATATATTAGTGCTTACTGTTTTAAAATTTTACTTTTCAGTACTGGCATGCATATTCCTACCTGACCACTGAATTCATTGCTATTTTCTGAGCTTTGGCTTGGAGTTCACAGACATTTACAATAGTGGGGAACTAAGTTCCCCAGGGTTGGGAAAAGATTCATATCCACATTATGTATCTTGCTAGTCAATGGACAGGGCCTCCCTGCCTGTGTCACTCAGCAACTGGAATTTCAATCAAGTCATGGCCTCAAGGAAATCAGTCATGGATCAAAACATCCACAGTTGGCTGGCAACAAAGATAACAGTTAAGGGTAAGTGGCGTTATATGCTAATTAGTTGGGAGTTCTCTGGAGTTCAGCCCAAGTTAGACAGAATGATAACTCTTTCCAAAAATCTAAAACAAAGTGATTGTTTTTTTGGTAAAGGAAGTATAATCAAAACAAAATGAAAAAAGAAAAGCAGCCAGTGAATTGATTAAGAAAAAATATAGTACTTTATATTCTATGCCAAACTAGCCAGCTTAATTTATTTTACTGAAAAATAAGTTCTGTTGGAAGAGGATCCAATAGCTTTGAGTAAATGTCAACTTTCATCAGCACATAACCAGGTATATGTTACACATTTGGCAAGGGAGTAGCTAAGTGAACCCATTCCCAGTTGTCAAAACGGTTGGCTTACTAAATATAATCTCAATTCTATTTGAACAAACTTTCTGACAGTTGACTTGGTTTCTAAACTCTGAAAGTCCCAGAGAACTTCACTGGGAAAACACCTTTTTGCATAGAAATGAGGAAATCTGATACTAGGAGGTTAGACGTCTGTGTGTGGATATTTATTCAATACATGTGTCAACAGAGAGAAGGGAAGTTTGTGGGGAAGCCAGTTTTGAACTATTTGGGGTGATCGTGGGAGGCTGGGTGAATTCCATTATTGCCTCAACTTCTCCTTCAATAAATTGGAGATACTTCAGTTGCTATTTCCCTTCAAGGTAGAATAACCCCCACAAAACAGGTTTGGCAAAGCTACAAGAAGGCAGGCTATCTACTCCTATCTCTTGGAAATACTTGAACACTTATCTGGCAAATCTCAACTCTCTCTCTCCCTCCCTTATTTTCTTTCTAAAAATGTCTAGATAATCATATAATCATAAACTAATTAGATCACAGGTTTGGAAAACAGCTACAGGTCATTTAGTTTAATCTTAAAATGCAAAGTCCCCTTCTCCAACATAAAAAATAATTGTTCAGCCTCAATTTAAAGAGTTAAAATAGCAGCGCCTCACCATATCTGCAGACTACTAAATATAATCTCAATCCTATTTGAACAAACTTTCTGAGAGTTGATTTGGTTTCTAAACTCTGAAACTCCCAGAGAACTTCACTGGGAAAACACCTTTTTGCATGGGAATGAGGAAATCTGATACTAGGAGGTTATAAGTCTGTGCATTGATATTTATTGAATTACATGTATCAATAAAGAGAGAGGAAGTTTGTGGGGAAACCAGTTTTGAAGTATTTGGGGTGATCATGGGAGGCTGGGTGAATTCCATCATTGCCTCAACTTCCCCTTCCATAAATTGGTGATACATCAGTTGCTACCTCCCTTCAAGGTAGAAAGTTTATTTTGCTAAGATTGAGGACACAAACCCGTGACACAGCCTCAGGAGGTCCTGAAGACATGTGCCCAAGGTGGTCAGAGCACAGTTTGGTTTTATACATTTTAGGGAGAGATGAGACATCAATAAACATATGTAAGCTGAACACTGGTTAGGTCTGGAAAGGTGGGACAACTCAAAGCAGGGAAGGGGCCTCCAGGTTATAGGCAGATAAGAGACAAATTGTTGCATTCTTCTGAGTTTCTGATTAGCCTCTCTAAAGGAGGCAATCAGATATGGATTTATCTCAGTGAGCAGAGGGGTTACTTTGAAAAGAATGGGAGGCAAGTTTGCCCTAAGCAGTTCCCAGCTTGACTTTTCCCTTTAGCTTAGTGATTTTGGGGGCCCAAGATATTTTCCTTTCACAACGTCATACTAGGAGCTTTCACTAGTTATAACATTGAAAGTCTTCCAATTCCAACCTTGCTTTTCGCTGTGAAATGGGCTAGATACTTAAATACTCAATGCTTTGGTTTTGTTCCTCTTTAAAACATGAGTTTAGCACTACTTATCTCATCATTGTTAGATAATATGTTATAGACAACAATATCAAATAAAATAAAATAATTCTTGTACTGACAGAGATCACATTTTAGATGGTGAAACAGATACCCATCTATACTATAAGAAGACAGTAATGCATAAGGAATCTGTTTTGGTGATAAGAATTTACTAAAACACCCCAGAAGACTTCAAAAATTACACTGCTTTGTGGAGCAAGGTTGACAATTTTGCACAGAGTTAAAAAAATGTATTTTATGCAAAGTTCTAAAATAGTAAAAACAAAAGCTTTTCCAAGATGGCATTTTTAAAAATGTTTTTTTTTTTTTGGTACTTGGGAATGAGTATAATAAATACCTATTCCATTTTTCCCCTGTTGCTAAGTTGTCACCTCCCAAAACGTAGATATGTATAATACCCCTTATTTTTCTCCCCAGAACAGAAGTGTATTTGGGTAATGGCTGTTGACATAGTAAACTGGATAAGTAATGAACTATGTAAGGTCATGAGAGTGAAGTAGCTGATCTTGCCATAGGACGAAGCATGCCTACAATCCAGGTAAGGAAAGGCTACAGGATTCCTATTTACTCCTGCTCAATATTTTTGTGCAAAACCATAAAATGTCAAAGTCTTTTAGGAAAGAGCACATTAAGTCTTTGTTTGTTGCTGAAGCAACTCTTTAGGGACTTAGATCAATCAAAGAGATGCCTCTGGGCCATGCATTCTGGTAGAAACTCTTTGAAGGTACTGTTTTTAGATGCTATAAATCTATTCTTATGTTTGCTGTCTGTCCAGACCAGCTTTAATCACTTAACAAACAGAATCATTTGTAAGATCAAGGAAAAGACAGTCATTTCCAGAAGAACTTCTCTCTCAAATCTCAACTTATCTCTTACAGATCTCACCAGGATATGACAAGAGGCTTAGTTTCTTAGTAAATCAAATATATCTGGCTGGATTGTGAGACCAGGGAATTAAGTATCAATATGATGCAAAGATATGAAGTCCTCTGGATGATACAAAACTATCTACATGACAGATTCAGCAGTAAGAAAAGCAAATAATACTACATAGGGCCCCGAATGACATACTTTACATTAATATAGAAGAAATAGTCCCAAATCCTTTCAGACTAGAGAGCATGAGGTTCTCATTAGCACTAGGGGGGTAGAGCATGTGAAGAAAGCCAAGCAGAAGTGCTTCCAGAGGAAATTTAAATACTGAGAGGGTAAACCTTGTACAGAAGAAGCCCTCACAATTACTTGCAAAGGACACTTCTTATTTCCATTTCCAAATGTCTTAGAAACAATCAGCTCATTCATACGTCTCCTGTGATGCAAGCTTTGAAAATCATGATCTTGTATACTAGAGAATGTGAGTTGCTTGGGATCTCCTTCCATAAAATCAGGTTCTAAGAATAAACAGAAGTTGAAGGAGGGAGAGAAAACCACATCACCAAAGACAAGTGAAATGAACAGTTTTGATTGATAACTTTGTAAAGAAAGGGAGAGTAATCAAAAGGGCAAGTCATTTTACGATGCTTAAATGTAAAGCTGCTAGTTGGCAGGAACTGACTGATTGTCAACTGAGGATTGTTGCAAGAATATATAGGGAGGTAAAAAATAATAGAAAAACTTTTCAAAAATTAAAAGAGCTAGATCTCAGGATAGCTGTAAGTTTGTTTAGGACTCAATTGCATCTTTATTAAGCTGCTCTTGTTTTGACTCAGTTTCTCTACTTTCTCAATATTCTTGTTAAGAATATTGGGCTCTGGCCGAGGAGAAGAATATTGAGAAAATATACATACCGACTTTTCCTGATAATATAGGAAAAGGCAGGCATACCTTGTATCTAAATCCTAAGCTATTTAGGATAAATTCTGAGCTCCTTGGGGTAAAGGGTTAAGTCTTCCTCATAGTTCTAATCAACAGTTTTTTTGCATATTTGAATTGTGGAAATATTTATTTAATTAAATAGATTTTTCCAGTCTTTTATTAAATATATAAAATGTTCATTTCTTTCCATAGTGAAATGTTTAGATAAGGTTGACATTTAACTGAATGGTCTGAATTGAGTCACTCAGAAGCCCCTTTCATCAAAATTCACTCTTCAGTTTTATTCACTGTCTTACATTGCGGCCTTGAGATTTCCTTAGGCTCTAGACACTTCCTCCCCAATCATGATGCCGTGATTGCCACCATGAGCAAATTAGGCTGAAATTGACATGAGATTGTGACATATTGCAATGATAAAATGGATTTTCTCTAATTTGCATAAAAATACTCTGGGGCTGATTCTATCCGTTTTCTTATTCCCACAGGATTCATACAGAGATGACAGCATAAAAAAAAAATGTTCTGTGATCTTGACATTTTGGTTCCTTTAAGTTGTTCCACAACATCAAGATACCACGGCTCTGGTAAGGGCTATACTGGGATGTGGTGCTCACAACGTAGAGTCTAGTCGTATATGCATTGAGCTAGAACGGGATGACACTATAGTGGAAAAATGTGGCTCCTTTCTTTGAAATCTGTTGTGAGCCTGTAGGCAGCATGATCTTTTCTGACACTTATAATCTGACAGCAAGTTATACATTCTTGTATTTCGTATGTACGCCAGTCAGCTTTGTTTTACACTCAAATGCTTTTAAGTCAGTTTGTTCCCTTAGATATAAGGTTCCAAGAAAACAGATATTATTTCTTACTCATTTTTTAATCTTTCCCAACTTGTCTTTACCTCAAATTTTTCTCCATATGAACTCTAAGGGTAAGAAAAAAAAATAGCTTATGAATAAGTAAATCAAAATCTTAATGTCAATATGAGGGTTATAATATAGAGAGGTCATTATACTAATCCTTTCATGATCTTTGCAATGTAGTGGCTGCCAAAGTAAAACACATGCAGACCAGGAAATGTGTGAAAAATGTGAAAATCATTAAGTTGAAGGAAGAAAATATTAGAAACTCTATTTATACTTATTTTCAGCACATTTGTTACACTTTTCACTAGAAGTTTTTCAGTTCTTCAAATGTAAACTCGCTTAGCATTATTAATTCAGAGAAGACTCCTAATAATAGAAGAGGAAAAATAAATTTACAGAAAATTAGGCTTAATGGAAAGTAACATATGTATATTCTCCAATATCACATTTTATTCTTGAGGACTAAACTCTGACCTTTTTCTTTTCTTGCCCAAATTCCTATCTGAGAGGCCTGGGGAGTCATGCCCCACAAACCAGAAAGTCTTATCAGAAGGGTTTTATTTAACCCTATATAGCATGGCTTACTTTCCAACCTGACTCTGGCATAATATCACATAACAGATAAAGAAGGAAATCTAACTATTGTAACCCCAAATATGTTTGTTATATCTTGAAATAGCCTGCAAAGTTGTCTCTCCTGGGGAAAAATCTGCGTTCTGTAGAGAATTACCTTCTCTTTCCAGGTATTTTACCTGATCCAGGAGAGAATCAACTAGGAGTCTGGTACTTTTTTTTTTTTTTTTTTTTTTTTTTTTTACGTCTAATAAGAAATATTTGTGATCTATTCTCTCTGAAGCCTGTTACCTGGAAGCTTCAAAATAAAAACCCAGGTCTCCACAACTCCTTATTTTAGCCCAAACATTTCCTTCTATTGATTTCAGGTCTTTAGACAACTATTTAACTCTTTCAACCAATTGCCAATTAGAAAATCTTTGAATATACCTATGACCTGGAAGCCCCCACTTCAAGTTGTCCCACGTTTCCAGGCTGAACCAATGTATATCTTACATGTATTAATTGATGTCTTACCTTTTCCTAAAATGTATAAAATCAAGCTGTAGCCCAACTACCTTGGGCACATGTTTTCAGGATTTCCTGAGGGCTGTGTCATGAGCCATTTGTCACTCATATTTGGCTCAAAATAAACATCTTTAAATATTCTAGTGAGTTTTGCTCTTTTCATCGACATTCATAATATTAATTTTTTAAATGGTTAATTTCTCCTCTTTCCTTGAATTAAGTCAGGTTCTTATTGTAGAAGACCCAGGTAGAAAAAGAAGATAACATGATATGTATTATTAATAGTTTTTTAAAGTCCATAGGAAAAAGTCCAATGACATTTGTCTGGGAAAAGATTTCTTAGATAAGACCCTAAAAGCACAGGCAACAAAAGCAAAAATAAACATGTAGAATTTAAACAAAATAAAAAGTTTCTGCACAGCAAAGAAAGTAATAAACAAGAGCGAAGAGTAAACACACAGATTGGGTGAAAATGTTTGCAAATCATGTATCTGATTAGAAGCTAATATCCAAAACATATTAAAAAACTCAAAGAACTCAGCAGCAAAAATACAAATTACCCCCATGAGAATAAAAGGAAAGAACCTGAATAGCTAATTTGCAGAAGACATACAAATAGTCAACAGACACAGGGGGAAAAAATCTCAGCATCACTAATTATCAGAGAAATGCAAATTAAAACCACCATGAGATATCACCTCACAGCTGCTGGAGTGGTTATTACCAAACAGATGAGAGATAAGTGTTGAGGAGGATGTGGAGATAATGGAATCTTTCTACATCGTTGGTGGAAATGTACGTTAATACAACCATTACGGAAAACAGTGTGGAAGTTTCTCAGAAAAACTAAAAATAGAATTACCATATGATCCCGCTACTGGGTAGATATCCAAAGGAATTGAAGCCATATGTGAAAGTACATTCACACTTTCATGTTCGTTGTAGCATTATTTATACTAGCTAAGAAATGGGTGCACAACCAAAGTATTCATCAACAAATGAATGGATAAAAAAATGTATGTATAGATGATGGAATACTATTCAGACTTCAAAAATTCTGCCATTTGTGACAACATGGATGAATTGGAGGATTTTATGTTAAGTGTAATAAGCTAGGCACAGAAAGACAAAATTTTCACATGATCTCATATGTAGAATCTAAAGAGTCAAAATCACAGAAGTAGAGAGTAATATGGTGGTTTATCAGAGGCTGGGGAATGGTGACAGGTTGACCAAAGGTTAGTAAGTTTCTACTAGACAGGGGGAATAAGCTTTAGGATTCTGTTGCACAAAATGATAACTATAATTAATAATACATAGTGTATTTCAAAATTACTTAAAGTTTAGATTTTAAATGTTCTCACCACAAAAATTGATAGGTATGTGAGGTGACAGATGTATTGATTTGATTTAATGATCCCACAATGTAAATATATAATCAAAAGATCACATTGTATCCCATAAATGTGTATAATAATTTGTCAATTAAAAATAAATTTAAAATTTAAAAATATTATTGGGTAAATCAGAAATAACCATAACCCTGATGTCCACCAAGTGATGAATAAATAAACAAAATGCAGTAAATGAAAAGGAAGTCCAAATCAACAAGCATACAGGGGCAATCAAATTTAAAAATGTATACAAAACTAAAGGAAAATTATCATATGTAGAATATATGTATATACAATATAAATGTGTATATATATGCATATTTATCACATTTCCTTCATCTTAAGATGTCTTCAAATGCTATAATGCACTAGCAATTTGATATTTTCTGACAAAATAAAAAAATTATTATAGTAAATGAGTATATAAATTATAATTCAGTTACCAGTTTTTGAAATGTTAAAATGGGAAAAAGTGCAGTTTGCTTTAGCACAAGTCCTCTGGCAGCCTTACATGGCTCTGTTTTTCTATTCTTTGACGTCCCTGGCCTCTCTACTATCTACATTTTTTTCTAGACACAGTTTAAGTATTTAAATAAATAGAAACGTATTAATATCTCTCCCAGTTTTCTGTATAATTTAAATTTACCCCAATTTACTTCAATTTTACTTTAGAATCTACTATAATTTTATGATTTTTTAGTAACATTTTTAATGCTCTACAGTTTATCCAAAGAAAAATTTACTATTTGGGATTCCAAACCAAACAACTCTTACATTGCAAATATTTTTAAACACAAGTAAGTCAAGGAAGTGAATTGATTTATAAGTTTGGGTGACTTGTAGGCATATTTATAGGCCCATTAAGTGAAGTCAAACATTAACAAATCACAGTTCAAAGCTACAGATTATGTGAATGTATTCTAGTAAGGATATTTAATTAACTATTAATTAATAGAAACAATGAAACGTGATTCTTAGGATAATTTTTAAAATCCTTAAATAATTTTTAACTTACTATGCTAAGCTACTATTTAATTAAGAAATATATTGTTGGTAACAGGGATGCTATAATTGCTCGGTCTCTGCTAAAAATCCAAAATTACACCGGGCAATCCCAGCTACTCAGAAGGCTGAGGCAGGGGAATCTCTTGAACCCAGGAGGTGGAGGTCGCAGTGAACCAAGATTGTGCCACTGCACTCCAACCTGGGCGAGATTCTGTCAAAAAAAAAAAAAAAAAACCCACAAAAAACAAAATCACACCAGGCATGGTGGCTCACACCTGTAATCCCAGCACTTTGGGATGCCAAGGCTGGCGGATCACCTGAGGTCAAGAGTTCAAGACTAGCCTCACCAATATGGAGAAACCTCATCTCTACTGAAAATACAAAAGAATTAGCTGGGCGAGGTGGCACATACATGTAATCCTAACTACTTGGGAGGCTGAGACAGGAGAATCATTTGAACCCTGGAGGCAGAGGTTGTGGTGAGCTGTGATCACACCAGTGCACTCCAGCCTGGGTGACAGAGAGAGACTCCATCTCAAAGAAAACAACAAAGTATAGATCGGGACCTGGTGAGAAAAACTGAACCCATACCTGTTATTGTATGAGAGAAAATTTAATAGAAGGAGATAGAGAACAGAAAATGAGAAAAGGAAATCGTGGTAACACAGAGATAAGAAACTACAAGATGTAGCACCACTGCTAGATTTGGGGCAAGGGAAAAGGTCGGGGGCATTGAGAATTCAGAAGCATAGAGGAGTGGCCCTGTAGAGCTAACACTGAGACCCCTGAAAGCAGATGGACCCATCTAGTGCTGATACTTCTGAGCATGTCCAAGGGAACTGGTTTTGAACATTGCACAAAATAATAGTCAAGACTAGAACCAAATTTTTGCCGTGGTGAAGGATCTAACAGCAATCCAGCTGCCAAGGGGAAAATGGCTTACAGAGAACCAGCATCACAAAACAGACGACAAAAGAGATTTTGCTGAGAAACAATAGCTTAATAACTAGCACATAAGCTAAAATAAAAATTGAAAATGTACACAAAATCCTTGAAAATATGTATACCCCATGAACAAACACTTCCACTATGGGAACAACTTGTAGGGAACTGAATTTAGACATCCATAGTCGATCTAACGCTAAGCCTGGTAAATTCTACTCTCTTTTCCTAAACTTCCTCTTGTACATTTCTAAAACTTCTTCCTTAATTTGAGACTTAGACTTCTTTTCTCATTAAAAAAATTTTTTTTTACTATATGTTAAAAGTTTATTATTTATGTACTTAAAAAATGAAAAAAGCTCAAATGTAGTTACGAATGCCTACTGACATTTCTAAATTAAAAAAAAATCTAGTGATACCACTGCATTACCGACAATCTGTAAACAGTTCTCTTTGGAGATGTAGTTTAATGTTTAAGAGCTTCATAATCCCATCTTCAACCTTTGAAATGAAGTGGTGGTTGAGTCTGACCTCAGGAATCAGATTGCAGGGACCAAATCCAGGACCCGATGCATATTCACTGTATGTGTATAAACAAGTTGAGAAATTTCATTTAGTCTCTGTTTTTTTTTGTTGTTGTTGCTTTTTGTTTTTTCATTTCAGTTAAAAATGGGGTTAAAAATAATACCTACTCCACTATATCCAGAAGGATGATACAGGAATTAAGTCAAGTAATGAAGGTAAAGTTGTTAGTACAGCATCTGTCAAACGTGTTACCTGTTATTAGCCATTTCTCCTGACATATTAGGCTAGTCAATATTCCTCAGATTATGCACATTTGCTCAAGCTCTTTGTCCCTTGAAATAAAATTATTCTGTTCTTACTTCTTATCTCGTTAAATTCTATTCAACTTTAACCTCAGTTCAAGCATTACTCGATCAGGTGTCCTTCCCAGGACCCTAACTGAAGTAGATTTGCTTCCAAAGCAAATTTTGAACATAGGATCAAAGCGCTGACTGAGTTATACCAATGATTGCATTCACTGATGTATTTGTTAATCTTTTCCAGTAGATTCTAAGGCCCTTACAGGCTGGGTCATGACTAATTCAGTGTTGATCCCACTGTGCCAAGCCTTGGACCTGGCATATATTCAGGGCTTAATAAGCATTTGTTTATATATAAAACACTCATCATAGTATTACTTATCAGTAAAATAAATCAAAACAATATACAAATAATAAATGTGTTACATTTAGAAGAATGGCTAAATAAAATATGGAAACAACATCTACTGAGCTAATGTTTCAAGCCATTAAAATTGTTTGACACACTATGTAACCACAAAAAGTGTGATACGTAATTATGTAAAACAGGGTTACAAAATTTATCATATGCATACAAAAGTAACAGAGAAAAACAACAGGACAAACACTAATGCCTCAACATTTATAGCACAAAATAAGTTTGCTTTCCTTTGAATATTGGCACTACAAATAATTTTATTTTCCTTTATTTCCATGAAATACATTTTTCTAGTGTTCTCTCAAAGGCATAAATTTTAAGCACTAATAGATATTTTAACTGTGTATTATTATATAACTGCAACCATAAAAACATTTTAATGTCAGCTGGTTAACTTAAGTAACTGTCTAGTCTTTGAAGCTATTGAAAAAGTTTAAAAATCTTGTACTCAGAGGAGATGAATGAAAGCCATATTTTTATTTGTAAGTCATGTTTTTATTCACACACATCAGTTATCAGCCAACGAAGAGAATGCACAGGGCAAACTGTGTAGAAGGCTAGCTTTTCCTGGGAAGACTATTCACTCTAATCTTAGTCGCTTGTTACCCCTTGCATCTTCTGCATGCCTACCATGTTCTAGATTTCTATATTCATCTGTTTGGAATCCCTTCTCCAAACTCTGGGTAGGAGGATGCAATTTGGTAAATTAGTTCACAATAAGATTGCAAACAAAGACAGATATTCCTCTCAGAGAAATTTATATTTAATGAACAGATCACAGAAAATGAGAGACTTAGGATCAAAAGGAAACATATGATGGAGAGATTTCAAATCAAATGACCAAAGATGGGAAATGTACAATAATAATTATTAATAATATAAATTAGAATACATATAGCATAATATAAACATATACAGTGCAATGAGAGCATTAATAAACATATAGTATAATCATAAATATGTAGTGTAATATATTATAATTTTTAGTCACATGCTATATTCTGCCTTTCATATGTCCACTTAAATCTTCACAACTACCTTATGAAGGACATAGCTTAAAATTTTCATTCTAGACAGACACACAGCTGTTATTTAGCATGCCTAAGGGGGATAAAAAAAGAAAGAAGTTGTTTCAACCAAGTTAGCAGGTTCTGAAACCTACAATCTATACTCTCCATATATTTCTGGACCAAAACAAGTTCTCTATGCACATAAAATCCAGTAAAAAGCCACTCCTCTCTAATCTAAACAAGGGCAGCCCATCAAAAACCATTCTTTTCCTGATAATACTTGAAAATATTGTAAGGCACTAAAGAAATGCAAAGTAAAAGATAGTGGTTCAGAGATTTGAAATAAGATGAGAGCTCAAAACTCCATTCTGAGTTATGAGTTATATAGTTATAAAATTTACCAAGGTGTTAGCCTTTTTAAAGCTCAGTTTTTTATTGTTTCTTTTGTTGTTTATCTAGAATAGGGATACAATCCATAACAGTGTTTTATGAGGAGTGAGAGAAAATTAGTGAAAAATATTTAACAAAATCCAGATTATGTGTGTGTGTATATATATCATATATATATCTTCATCCTTTGGAACATACATATAATAATGAATTTCTTGCAAATTTAAAATGTTTAGGTATATTAAAAGCCAAAATTTTATTAAATAAAAAAATACAAAAGTCAATAATCTCACAATTTTTAATAAACTCAATGTAGTACAGTTGCAATTAGAAAATAGAAACATAATTACCAGGCTGGACATGGTGGCTCAAACCTATAGTACCAGCACTTTGGGAGGCCGAGGCAGGAAAATCACTTGAGGTCAGGAGTTCGAGACCAGCCTGGGCAACATGGTGAAACCCGTCTCTACTAAAAATACAAAAATTACCCAGACGTGGTGGGTGGGCACCTGTAATCCCAGCTATTCAGGAGGCTGAGGCAGGAGAATCACTTGAACCTGGGAGGCAGAGGCTGCAGAGAGCCAAGATTGTACCACTGCACTCTAGTCTGGGCAACAGAGCTGAGAAAGAAAGAGAGAGAAAGAGAAAGAAAGAAAGAAAAAGAAGAAAGAAGAAAGGAAAGAAAGAAAGAAAGGAGAGAGAAAGAAAGAAAGAAAGAGCAAGGAAAGAGAGAAAAAGAGAAAGGGAGAGGAAGGAAGGAAGGAAGACAACTACCTTTTTATCTTTGGTTAATGAGAGTTATGAAATATTCCTTGGTTCAGTTTGGAAAAATATAGTTTCATTATAGTTATTCAATTTTAACATTTATATATAAAGTTAATCTTTCTTAACCATCCCCCTCAAATAATGTTTTTGTTAGAGGCTGTTTCTCCTTTTCCTTCCAAAGTCACAGCAACATTCATGGAATACTGACTTGAAGCACAGAATAATTGTCCAGAAAGTGTGGTGACAAACCCTTTTGGAGTCTACATGTGAAACTGGAAAAGAATTGAATGAATATGTTTTAGCAACTCCTCAGTTCCCTGGAGGTAAAGTTAGATGACCCAATACAACTTATTCATTTGCAGTTTCTATGATTCTTAAACAAAAACAAAACATTGTCTCAAGTGAAATGGGAGAAACGCTGTTTTCTAAGAAATGTTTTTGTGTGTTCCTGCCCTGTGTGGTCACTCTTTGATGACCCTGCCCACAGTTTCAGCAGCATAGATGGCAGGCTTCCCTTCCTTATTTGCAAAATATTTAGAGACATCCTCAAGGCAGGAACTGGTAGGAAAAAAAAAAAGAAATTTTCAGGTTTCTCTATTCAAATAGGGGGCATGTTTAGTCACAGACTCTTCCTTGCAATGGTGTAAAGTCTTATTCCAGACCTCCTCTTTCTACTAAACCGGTTCTGAGTATGTCTATTTGGGAGAACGGTCATAGCAGAATGGTGGTGTTACATGGGGTCAAAAGGTGTCAACAGATGAGAGAATATCAGCTTATCAGCATCTTTTGAAATACATAAAAGGATAAAATAATAGATGAAAAGAACCTTAGAGATCTTCAAGCCCTGAATAATACAGTTTAAGAAACAAAATTTCCAGAGACACTTCTTGACCCCTGAGCTCATTCATCAGGATTCCGCCCAAGCATCTCCTCCTTTCAGAAGCTGCCTCTGCCCTCTCGTTAGCAGAGTTCACCATACCCTTCTGCAGTCCACCACGGGGACTAATACATACCTTAAATATTACCAATTTATCTTTTCCATTACTTCAGGCTGATGTGATTTACCAAGGTGAGGCTTAAAGCTCTCTGGAGAATCTATGGATATCTTTCATTTGGGAAAAAGGGTGTAATCTGCAAATCCTTGAAATTGTAAACAGAATTTTATATACAAGTCTACATCACCTCTACAATTTTCTTGGCTAGAATCCTCGAGAAGGAGAGTGTGATTCATAAAGGCTGAAAGATTCACTGCAATTGACCATTAATCCCTTGAAAACAACTAAGTCCATATCTCATTTATCTTCTTATTTTCCTGTCTTAGCTCAGTATTTGTCGTATAATAAGCTCTCAAGTTTTTGTTTAGTGAGCAAATTAAAATTTGACCTGTAGTTACTTGCTTAGTTGATGGCATAATCTGTGCTTATAACATAATATTTATATTCCTTATAAAGGACATTTCTATTAAATTGATTCTTTTTCCTTAAGTCATTATCAAAATTAAATTTAATGTATTTCTAAATTCCTTGTACATTACCTCCACTGTCTTTACAGTTTATTACCCAGGAAGCCTTAGCAGCATCTCTAAAAGAAGATACAAGAAACAAAATTCAGTAGGCATTGCTACAATATTCAAAAAGGAATCTTTGATTCAGGCCAAAAAAAAAAAAAAAAACAAAACAAAACAACAATCCCAGCTCTTTCACTTTTTAGCTTTGAAGAGCCCCCTGCCCAATCCTGTAATTTTCAGCATCTTCATCTCAATGGATATAATTACTCCAATTAATATTGACTTGCAAATATTAATTGACATGAACATAAAGTAACATATACAAATTTAAGGTCTTGTTAAAGAACAAAAAGTCTTAAAGTTACACCTATGCCTAAACTTATTATCCGTAAAACCCTACTTCTATTACAACTGATTATTTATGAAACCCCTATTCTACTACATGCAAGCACATTCCCTTCCATTCTGTTCTTTACGTTTTCTTTTAATAATTTTAATTTTGTTTTGTCTCATTAGCTCTGGGAAAATTTCCTACTCAGGATAAAACCTTGGCCATAAAGCGGCAGTAGCCCAACTATGATTAAAAGGTCTTTAGGCATAATTTTGTAAGATATTTTCATATGTATATATATTATAATGTGATTTTCTCCACTCTTAAGGACCTGGAAGCAGTACCTCTCTGTCTTAAGGATATAGTTTTATAAGTTTGGAAATGATCAACTCTGAGGCTTTTTCAGAAAATCTAGTAATACCTCCTAAAAGATTGCAATAATTTATAAGTCATGAATACAAAAGTCTTCAGAATTATAGGCCTGGGTAGTTTGCATCCCTGCTGTCTAGATTCTAATTTAAACTTGGAAAAAGTCTGTTGAGTAACTCTACTCACTCCCTTTTACTATGTCCACACTGCTTATTTTTACTCTAAATAGAATATACATGTAATATATCTATGTTTCTGTGAGTTAAAGGTGATTCCACATAAATATAATATTTAAGTCTGATCATGATCTCATGACTTTGGAAGAATAGATTTTTTAAAAAACTTTCCATTTTATAAATAAATAAGTTACTCAAAAAAATCTGAGAGATTTTATCAGCCTTAATTAGCTAGGAAATGACGGAAGATTCTTCTTGAGTCTGTGTCCAAAGAGCTTTCTAATACATTGCAACAATCCTAAAGAATCTGACAAAAACACAAATATTACCATATCACTTTCCTGATCAATGTCTTTCAGAAGCTCCTTATTGGACTCAGGTAAAGACTTGGCTCTTATTATGACCAATATATATTTTTATAATCAGGCTGGAGCTGATAACTAGAATTAGGTCTGAATGGCCTCTGTTGAGATGTTAACTGTCACTGTTAAATTTGACTTGAAAACAATTTTTCTCTGTGTCTGTATATGTTTATTCCTCAACTTTGACATTCTCCTTGCTCATTAAAAATGTGGCTTAGAAAGATTTTATCTTTTATTAATCCTTTGGAAGACATACTGTGCTTCTAAGACATACTGTGCTTCTTTATTTATTAAAAAGTTTCAATATTTATCAATTTTTTTTTTTTTGAGATGGAGTCTCGTTCTGTCACCCAGGCTGTAGAGCAATGGCATGATCTCGGCTCACAGCAACCTCTGCCTCCCAGGTTAAAACAATTCTCCTGCCTCAGCCTCCTGAGTAGCTGGGATTATAGGTGCCCACCACCACGCCCAGCCTAATTTTTATATTTTTAGTAAAGGTGGCGTTTCACCATGTTGGCCAGGCTGGTCTCAAACACCTGACCTCATGATCTGCCTGCCTCGGCCTGCCAAAGTGCTGGGATTACAGGTGTGAGCCACCACGTCTGGCTTAATCTACATGTCTCTTATGCTTGCTTTATTTCTCAAGGCTACATTCAACATAGTGTCTTCACAGCCATCTGTCCACTTACCAGTATCTTCCCCAGCTATATGTACTCTGTGATTTAATGTCTTTATTGAGGTTTAAATGTTATTGAATAATTATTTTAGTTTTATTTTAAGTATTTGATTTCAAATGTGGTTGTACCTTCTTAAAATATGTAAATTTCTTTTCCCCTTCCTTCCTTCCTCCCTCCCTTCCTTCCTTCCTTTCTCTTTCTTTCTTTCTTTTTTTGAGACAGAATGTCACTCTGTTGCCCATGTTGGAGTGCAGTGACATGATATCAGCTCACTGCAACCTGTGCCTCCTGGGTTCAAGTGATTCTCCTGCCTCAGCATCCTGAGTAGCTGTGACTATAGGCATGTACCATCACACCACGCTAATTTTTGTATCTTTAGTAGAGACGGAGTTTCACTGTATTGTCTGGGCTGGTCTCGAACTCCTAGCCTCAAAATATCTACTTCCCTGGCCTCCCAAAGTGCTGAGATTACAGGTGTGAGCCACTGCACCTGGCTGATATGTAATTTTCTTTGTTTATTGCTCCTTTTGTTCTTCCAATCACATAAACCCATAAGAATTTACCCTTAGTGGGTTTTTTTCTGTTGTTATTTTGTTTAAGTCAGAATTTACTTTATCAAAGGTATTATGTTCTAGAACCCTTTTTATATAAACTCTCTAGACATATTAAATATTACTTGTCTAGAATGACATTTTATATTCATTTCTCTGACTTCGCAGGTAGCATAAATGTGAATGCCAAGTATATACAAAAAAATACCCACACTTTGATTTCTTAAAGAAATAGCTTCTATTCACCAAGATTACAGTAGAAAAAGAGAAGTACTCTTGTTATCTGTCAAAGTGGTTGGCAGAATTTCTTTCTATTATACATTCCTGAGAACACAGCTCTTTGAAAACCTTACACCATCTATTGATATAATTTCCACATTTCCTGTTCCCTCGCACATGTTGAAACACGAGCCTCTGAGAAATCCACTGTAAACTCACCAAGCTTCACACCACATGCTTAACCTACTTCACTTACATGCTTATTTCTGGTTCCTAGCAATTTCTTTTTTTTCCTAATAAACACAACTATGCATTTTACGTTTCACAATCTTCCACTGTGTAGGTTTTTTTGGCTACTTTTGGTAGGGGATATTCCCAATACTTTATCTTTTCTGCACTACGCTCCCATTCTATAATTATTTTTTTTTCCTTTCTAAATGATATTATATCAATAGCTTTTATTTCATGAATTCTGGGGTGGCAAAGTCAGAAAAATCTACCAAATAATTCATTCCATTGATAGGTTAGGGAAGAAAAAACAGTAATCTCAATATATATGGAAAAACATTGGTAAAATCCAATGCATTATTTGTAGACATAATTCACACACCATAAAATTCACAATTTAAACTGTATAATTCAGGGTTTTAAAAAAGTATTATTGTGCTTTAAGTTCTGGGATACATGTACAGAATGTGCAGGTTTGTTACATAGGTATATATGTGCAATGGTGGTGTGCTGCACCAATTAACCCGTTATCTATATTAGATATTTCTCCTAATGCTATCCCTCCCCTAACCCCCTACCCCCTGACAGTCCCCAGTGTGTGATGTTCCCCTCCCTGTGTCCATGTGTTCTTATTGTTCAACTCCTACTTATGAGTGAGAACATGCAGTGTTTGATTTTCTGTTCCTAGGTTACCTTGCTGAGAATGATGGCTTCCAGTTTCATCCATGTCCCTGCAAAGGACATGAACGGATCCTTTTTTATGGCTATATGGTATTCCATGGTATATATGTGCCACATTTTCTTTATCCAGTATCTATTATTGATGGGCATTTGGGTTGGTTCCAAGTCTTTGCTATTGTGAACAGTGCTGCAATAAACATATGTGTCTTTATAGTAGAATGATTTATAATCCTTTGGGTATATACCCAGTAATGGGATTGCTGAGTCAAATGGTATTTATGGTTCTAGATCACTGAGGCATTGCCACACTGTATTCCACAATGGTTGAACTAGTTTACACTCCCACCAACAGTGTAAAAGTGTTCCTGTTTCTCCACATCCTCTCCAGCATCTGTTGTTTCCTGACTTTTTAATGATTGCCATTCTAACTGGAGTGAGATGGCATTTCATTGTGGTTTTGATTTGTATTTCTCTAATGACCAGTGATGATGAGCTTTTTTTCTGTATGTTTGTTGGCTGCATAAATGTCTTCCTTTGAGACGTGTCTGCTCGTGTCGTTTGCCCACTTTTTGATAGGGTTGTTAATTTTTTTTCTTGTAAACTTGTTTAAGTTCTTTGTAGATTCTGGATATTAGCCCTTTGTCAGATGGATAGATTGCAAAAATTTTCTCTCATTCTGTAGGCTGCCTGTTCACTTCTTGATGCATAGGAAATCCCTTGGAGGGATTAAATAAGTAATTTGTTTTGATAAATATTTTAAATAGTTAAATAAGTAATTTGTTTTGATACATACTTTAAAAAATTAACTTCCCTTTGTAGAGAATGGATGATTGAGAAGTAGGGATACAAGTCTACAGTTCTTTTATTTAAAAAGTCAGCTGCAAATAACTCCTACTGCTTTGTAAATTTGTTTATAATTTCCTTAGGATTGCATTTTGCAATTATCTTTTGTGTTGGAAGAGTAGCCATGAATTGGTGGGAAGGTTGAAAATGGATACACAATATGTATATGCTCTTAACTAAACGCTTTTTGTTAGGGTAAATGTTATGATGTGTTTCCCCTTTTATGATGCTGCCCTATTATGCTATGCCTGGTAAAAATGATGGCTGATTCAGACAACATGGTCTTATTTGGACTCTGTCTTATGCATAAACAGCTTAGGTCTTGTTCTTATTCAACTGGAAATTTATAATAATAGAGCCAGAATATTAAGTGGTTCAATCTGTGTGATTCCTGGAGCATGCATGGTAAACATGCAATAAATATCACACTTTCAATATGGAGACGATTTTTTTTCTTTTTATCTAAGTATAGAATACTGCATTTTATTTATCTGTACTTCAGATTTTATTAGTTTTGGTGTAATGTTCCACATCTATTTACGTTCCATATAAACAACTATCACACAGGAGAAAGAGTGATTTATCTCTCTGATCCAGAGAACAGAATTGGACAGAAGTAAAGAGTTAAGGATTTGACTGAATGCAAGAAACACTTTAGGCCATTAAACTAATCGCCACCCCCCCCAAAAAAAAAACTAAATTGAATTGTTTTATGAAATCATGATCTTTCAGTTATTATACATATTTAAGGATAGTCTACAGGAACATCAATAAAAGAACACGTAGTAATATTATTATTAATAATGATTACGTAGATCTCTGAAACTCTTTGTAAATTATTATCTTTTTTTTTTTGAGACATAATCTCACTCTGTCACCAGGCTGGAGTGCAGTGGTGTGATCTTGGCTCACTGCAATCTCTGTGTCCTGGGTTCAGGCAATTCTCCTTGCCTCAGCCTCCTGAGTAGGTGAGATTGCGGGCACATGCCACCACGCCCAGCTAATTTTCATATTTTTAGTAGAGACGGGGTTTCACTATGCTGATCAGGTTGGTTTCGATCTATTGACTTCATGATCCTCCTGTCTTGGCCTCCCAAAATGCTAGGATTACAGGCATGAGCCACTGTGCCCAACCTGTAAGTTGTTTTTTATATCATTTTATTATCAGGAATTTTAGTAAAAAGTATTGATAAAGATTCTGAAAAATCTTCTTAGACATCAGAGAATTATTATATCTAATTCAGCAAGATGTTAGTGCTTAAAGTGTTTTATAATACTTTATTCTTGTTCTTTATCATTTTTGTAATGACTCTATTAACTTATAAGAACTTAATTCAAAAAAAGTTTCTCTTTTTGTCTAAACATGTTCTATAGAGCTTTCTGTGTTTTTCTTAAAATTATTTATGAATATTGAATAAAAATCTAGAAATCAGAGCTAATATGCCTGGATATCATAGACGTGTTGTATTTCTTCTTAGGGCTCCAATTTCCCTATTGTGCCAGAATGTATTTTCCAAAAATCGCCACAAGAATATGTCTCATATCATATGCTCTTCCAGGATCTTGCCACATTTCCCTCACCAGACAGACTCTATGCTCCTTTCCTTTGAATGTGGATGAATCTTAGTGGGGTGACTCAACCAATAAAATGTGGCAGAAATGGCATAGTGGGACTTCCAAGGCTTGATTAGAAAGAGCCCCACAGCTTCTGTCAATCTCTCTTCAGATATGTACCTTTTCAATTCTGAGTGGAGGTGTAAGAACATTCACTTCCTCGAAGCCATCATGATAGAATACGTAGATGTCAAGAATGCATAGAGAAAGAGATACCTAAGGAGCTCCAGCTGCTTCAGCTTCCAGCTGCTTAGTTATTACTATATGTGTGAGTCAACAGATACTCAGATGATTCTAGTTTCTGCCATTGTCTGACTGCTACCACCTAAGAGATCTCAAGTAAGAATCAACTAGCTGATCCCAGTCAACTCCCAGAAACATGAGAGATAATAATAAAGCAATCACTGTTGTTTGATTTGGGTAGGTTTTGTTATGTAGCAAGGAATCACCAGAAAATTTGGGTAGGTTTTGTTATGTAGCAAGGGATCACCAGAACACTTATTTTTAATTAGTGTTAATTAATCACTAAAATCAGTTTTAGCAGTAAAACTGACACCCAATTTTTAAAATAAGATTTTAGGTATAACCTTAATTCATAAATCATCTAAAAGGAAATCCACTCTAACTGAACCGTCATTCCCTTTGGGATGCCACAAAATATAGAATGGGAGCTACCAGAGCATCTATCTATAAGTTTCCTTTAAATACAAATGTTGTGTAATTATTTGTAAAGGACTGAAATAAAATGGAATGTTGGACTAAATCAGGCATATGACCATATTTGACTGACTTTTAGAAAACCAATTCTTCCACCATTAAAAACTATAAAATCTGGGTAAAAGGCAAAAATGAAAGTTAAAAAGGAATGACTGTATAAGACACCAGAGAGAAATCAAGGCAGGCAGGGAATCAAAACAATAGTCTGGAAATAAAGAAGCAAAGTACTTTGAGAAGTGATGTAAGGCAGAAGACTTTGGGATGGTATCCCCAAACTGCTGAAGGAAAATAACTACAATATTGTACAATGTTATCATTGGAGAAGGTTAGGGAAAAATGCCCAGGAGATCTCTCTGCATTATTTTTTACAAGTGCCTGTAAATCTATAATTACCTTAAAGTAAAAATTTGACTGATAATCAATACAAACCAAAAAATTTGATAAATCCCTGACTTTTATCAAGAAATAAAGTCACAAAACATCAGTATCAAAAACTAAAACCAACACATCCTTAGATAGCGCACAGATCACAAAGTAATAAGAAGACATTAAGGAAGACTTCATTGTAATACATCTGACAATTTAGATTAAAACACAATTACTGAAGCTAACACAGAAAGAAAAAGCAAAAGTGAATGAAGTTGCCGAATTCTTAACTGGAAACATTTTGGAAAGAAATCTCAAGCCCCAGAAGTCTTCATTGGTGAATTCTACCAAACTTTTAAGAGAAAGATAACATCAATCCTGAACAAACTCTTCCAGAAAATAGAAAAATAAAAAACACTTGCCAACTTATCTTATGGATCATAAATGACCTTAATGCAAAACTTGACAAAAACCATGCAAAAAAGAAAAAATAAATTATAGGTCAACATCTCTAATGAATATGAACACAACAAATTCCAAACAACATATTAGAAAATTAAAGCCAGAAATATAGAAAAGCAATACTATATTATGATCACATTGAATTTATTTCGGGAATGAAATGTTGGTTTAACATTTGGAAATAAATCACAAATTAAGAGAAGAAAGATAAAAACCATATGAAGTTTTCAATAGATGAGTAAAAAACATCAAAAACATCAAATACCTTAGAGTAAATTTAATAAAAATCACTCCATACTTCTACAGTGAAAACTACAAAATATTACGAAAAGAAAAAAAATTTTTAAAGATCTAAAAGATGAAAATATATGCCAGATACATACAATGGAAAACTTACTATTTTAAAGATGTCAATTATCCCCAAATTGATTTATAGAATCAATACAACTCTAAATATAAATCCCATATGTCTCCTTTAATAGAAATTAGAAAGCTAATTACATTTCCAAAATATATAGAAATTCAAAGGTTTAAAAATATCAAAGAAAATCTAAAAGAAGAACAATGTTGGAAGACATTGTTTTATACCTATGCTAGCAGGTCTAAAAATAAAGCAGCAACAACAAAACATTAATTAAAAACCATAATTTTAGCATGAAGATAGACAAATAGACAAATGGAAAATAATAAAATACCCAGAAATAGACCTAAACGTTGTCATTCATTTATAGAAAAGTACCATGGCAGTATAGTGGGAAAGAGGAATCTTTTTGATAAAGGGCTTAACTGTACATACTTATGGAAAAATTAATTTAACACTTTCCTCATACCATACACCAAAATTTATTCCAGTTGTACATTAGACATAACATAATTGCACAACTTCTAAAAGAAAATATAGAGGAAAATATTCATGGTCTTGGATTAGGCAAATATTTCTTCCCCCCGAGATGGAGTCTTGTTCTATCACCTATTACCCAGGATGGACTGCGGTGGTGTAATTTTGGCTAACTGCAAGCTCTGCCTCCTGGTAATTCTCCTGCCTCAGCCTCCTGAGTAGCTTGGATTACAGGCACGCACCACCACACCCAACTAATTTTTGTATTTTTAGTAGAGACAGGTTTTACCATATTGGTCAGGCTGGTCTCGAACTCCTGACCTCAAGTGATCCCCCCGTCTCAGCCTCCCAAAGCGCTGGGATTAAAGGAGTGAGCCATCGCACCCAGCCAGATTTCTTAAAGGAGAGTACACACACACATACACACACACACACACACACACAATTGCTAGCCATAAAAAGATTGATAAATTAGATTTAATTGAAATTAATAATTTTTACTCATCAAAAGGCATCATTAAGAGAGTTAAATGCAAACTACATAGTGAAAGGAAGATATTTTCAATCACATATCTGACAAAGAACTTGTATCCAGAAAATATAATTAAATTCTACAAATTGGACAAATACAACAGCTTAATTTAAACGCATGTCAAAGGGCTCCAATAGGCAGTTCACAAGTGAGGTCATCCAAGTAGCCAAAATTCACGAGAAAATGTGTTAAATGAGACTGGATAAGATATGAACACAAATATTAATAGTAACACAAGGCAGAGTGCTGTCAACCACATAAGGATGACAAAGAAGAACAGCAAAAGTCTTCAAGGGAGAGGTGGCCTCTGAGTTGGGCTTAGAAGTTTCTGTAAAATTTCAACCAGTATAGATAAGAAATATAATTTCAAGGAATAAGTTTTGGTGTATGGTGTGAGGTAGCTCACACCTGTAATCCCAGCACTTTGGAAGGCTGAGGTGGGTGGTGGATCACCTGAGGTTGGGAGTTCGAGACCAGCCTGGCCAACATGGTAAAGCCCCATCTTTACTAAAAATACAAAAATTAGCCAGGCATGGTGGCGTGTACCTGTAATCCCAGCTACTTGGGAAGCAGAGGCAGGAGAATTGCTTGAACCCAGGAGGTGAAGGTTGCAGTGAGCCAAGATCCCACCACTGTACTCCAGCCTGGGGGACAAGAGTGAAACTCTGTCTCATAAAAAAGAAAAGAAAGAAATATAATTTTAGCAGAAAAGAAAAAAAGTTCAAAAAACTGTGTAAGTATGAAAATGTAAGTGTTGTTGGTGTGTGTCCTTTATGTTAAAATGCAAAGTATGAATATGATGTATGTGAAAAGTTAGATGTGGCCTCTCTAGTCCAGCATTTGAATTTATTGTCACTGAAACATCAATAACTTGAGCATCAAGAGTTAGAAATCTACTAGATAATTTCTAGTGGCAGAATATGACTTTAATAATAGTTTCTCTAATCACAATTTCAGGGTTTGGGGAAATCATAAGCTGCATGTCAGTGGTCAGTGTGTTGAGAAGGAAGCAAGAAATTGACAAAACTGGAAAGTATTTATAAGAATATAAAGGGCCTGGTGCAGTGACTCACACCTGTAATCCCAGCACTTTGGGAGGCCTAGGCAGGCAGATCATGAGGTCGGAAGATCGAGACCATCCTGGCTAACATGGTGAAACCACGTCTGTACTAAAAATACAAAAAATTAGCCTGGCACGGTGGTGTGCACCTGTAGTCCCAGCTACTCAAGAGGCTGAGGCAGGAGAATCCCTTGAACTCAGGAGGCAGGGGTTGCAGTGAGCCGAGATCATGCCACTGCACTCCATCCTGGGCGATGCAGTAAGACTCCATCTCAAAAAAAAAAAAAAAAAAAAAAAAAAAGGAATACATAGGACAATTTTTGTTGAAATGTAGTGCTCATGCCCAGAAGAACTAGGTAATAGAACTTCAATAACAGCTTGAAATTAGTTTGCAGAGGGTCAGGAAGTCTAGGCTAAGGATTTAATGTTATAGTGATGATCATGAGTGACTGGTGGCTTTCGAACAGGGAAATGACATAGCAACAGTCACTTTAAGGACAATTGACCTGGCATTGAACAGAAGAATAGATCTTCTCCAACCATCACTAAAGAAGGCCAGGGCACAAGTAATTACACAGTATGTGATTTCTACATGGGTGTCTCTTCCCACACATCAAGAATCCAAGAGAACTCAATTTTGTAGGTAGTAGAACCAGGCCTCCTCTCTACCCGAATCATTTGGGGTCTTCAGGCATGACAGCCAGTGAGAAAACCTGCTAAGTAACAGGCCAAATCTGTGTAACATAAACAGATTCATGTGCATGGCTCAAGTTATGCAGCAGGGGCTTTCCAGTGTTTTCCTAGAAATAGGCTGCATCACAGGGGGCCCTCTCTGCTTAAGCTGTGATTTAAGGCAGGGGGTAAGAGTGTTGTCATGAAACGGAGGATGGGACAGGAACAGGGAAGAGAGAGGGAAGGAGACGTTGTAAAAAAGCTTCTTTGTGACTTTACCTGATGTTATGACTCTGGCAAGTCTCCCAAAAATGATTTTAGGAATTGTACTTCAGGTCATCTTCCTCGTAGTGGTTGTTTTAAAAATTCTTGGAGGATGCTTTTTGCTGTCTCCATAGCATGAGCCCTGGGCAATGAGCCAAAGTTATTTTAAATCTCAGTAGAAAATTCTGGCTCTTTGCATGCGAATATGTGCCAAAAGGAAGTCTAATAACTTATCAAGTTAAGGCACCTCAGGGAGGTCCAGAAGCAGGAATTTTTGAGAAGGGGTTTAGGGAAGAAGGTTATTAACCCTTGACCTGACTGTAGCCCTTTTGGAACTACTATTTGTATTTGGTTAGTTGAACAATTTTTTTTTTTTTTTAAGCAAGGACAATCACCCTAACAGTCTTGAGGCCTAGGTTAATTCATTTAAACTTTTAAATTAATTGTGTCACTGACCAATTGCAGTGACCACTCTAAGCTTCAATTTTATCTTCTGTAAAATAGAAATAATATGAGTCTGGTATGTCTTACTATTATGTCTTTAAAGTGAAAGTTCTAGCTGGGTACAGCAGGCTCACACCTATAATCTCAGCACTATGGAAGGCCAAGGTGGGTGGAACACAGGAGGCCAGGAGTTTGAGACCAGCCTGGCCAACATGGTAAAACCCTGTCTCTACTAAAAATACAAAAATTAGCAGGGCGTGGTGGTGCATGTCTATATTCCCAGCTACCCGAGAGGCTGAGGTGGGAGAATCACTTGAATCCGGGAGGCAGAGGTTGCAGTAAGCCAAGATCCTACCACTGCACTCCAGCCTGGGTGACAGAGAGAGATTCTGTCAATCAATCAATCAATCAATCAATCAATAAGTGAAAGTTCTGTAAAAGAGCATGAAATACATTCATCTCAGCAAATTATTTACCAAGCACCTCTTGTTTACTATACTAACAGCTGCAAGGAATTCAAGAACTATTTAGGACACAATTTCCAGTTTCCAGGAGATAAAGACGTAACCTAGAAAGCGGAGTATGCCAAATTCCATGTACATTGATGTAGGAGATCTGTAGTGTGGCACTTCCATTTATACTTCCACCTCCCATCTTTTTGGGAAAGAAACGCTCATTCTCTCAGATACTGGGAGTGTTGACATCTGATAGCTCACAGCCAAATCCTTCCTCTCTGCTACTGCCATAAACAGGAGACAAGTACCTTGCCCAAGGTCCTCATATCCAGTGACTGGCGGACAGAGAGATGTAAAGCCCAGCTCCACTTGCAATGATTCAGAAAAATTCCGAAAGGCCGTTCCAGCTCCAGAGCCCTCCATGGGTTTGGCTATGCCCTTGTAGACACAGCATTGCAGCCTAACTCCTGTTTTGCCCAATCCTGTGTAACTTCATTTCTTCAGACCTGTTGATCTATAGTGAATGACCCACTAAAATATTTCATATAAATCTCCACATCAGAGTCTGCTTTTCAGGGAACCTGACCTACAGCGATTAACCAGAAAAAAAAGTGTTATGGAAACTCACAGAAAGAAGAAAGCAAATCCTATTTTAGGAAGATGAGACAGGAAAAGGATGTGGAACATAGGAGCTATAATTTGATAGATATGTGGAGTTTTGTTTTTCTGTGGGGGGTTTTTTCTTTTTTTTTTTTTTGAGATGGAGTCTCACTCTGTCACCCAGGCTGAAGTGCAGTGGCACGATCTTGACTCACTGCAACCTCCACCTCCCAGAATCAAGCAATTTTCCTGCCTCGGCCTCCCAAGTAGCTGGGATTACAGGTGTGTGCTGCCACACTTGGCTAATTTTTCTACTTTTAGTAGAGATGGGGTTTCACTATGTTGGCCAGGCTGGTCTCAAACTCCTGACCTCAGACAATCCACCTGTCTCAGCCTCCCAAAGTGTTGGGATTACAGGCATGAGCCACCACACCCAGCATACGTGGAGATTTTTTTTACCCAAGAAGTGGTGGAAGAGACAGGAGGGAAAAAAGTATGTATTTATTGCTATATTAGGAAATAATATAATATCTGAACACTCGGAGACAAATGAGATATGTGTCTGAAAAGTGAAGCTCAGAGAGCCTGGCTGTTGTGACTGCACCATTCATGGGATACTAATGATCAGAATGAAGAGGATGAGTATATAGAGTGGACAGTCCTATAGCTCAGCCTTCGAGTAACACACAAAATCAGACAGGAAAAGGAAAGGGTATTAAAGGTGTATTTAGTAGAGGAGTTATACAACATAGGCTGTGTTTTCAAAGAATAATCTAGAAGCTAAAACAATAAAGTGTTCTAAAAAGTAAGACACTTTTATGACAATAACCTCAAACCATATAGGAAATGAAAAAGGTTCCAAATAAAATGAAGATAAATATATCTTAAATATTGAAGCAAGTTGAAAAATATAATTCCAATATCTGGAGTATATGTTTTTGTTGCTTTTTTAAACTTAATAATTATTCAAGACAGCTGGGTTTAGGATCACTGCAGGAGAGAGAGGGAGAAAAATGAAGGGAGAAAGGGAGGAGGAGAACAGAACAAAGGGATAGACTCTGTCTTTCTCTCCCTTTCTCCCTCTTTTTTCCTTTTACTATTGCGTTCACCCCATGACGTTTTATGTTATAGGACCACAGATCCCAGTTCTGTTGCCTCAAAAAGTAGTCAGCAAATTGGGTGCTCTAGAGTTCCAACCCACAACATATACCGAGTCAGTCATGGTTGGCTCATATCACATCTTGAGGTTGAAACCCATCTCTGTGACTTATTATCATTTAGATAAATCACTTCAGTTCTATAATTCTCACTTTCTTAATTTGTAGAAGATAGACTATAATGAAAATTTAAGAGAACATTGTATAAAGTGCTTTGCAGTACCTGGTGCATAATAAACAACTTAGAAATTTAGCCATCATTACTAGTTGTGCCACTAAGAGTTTAGGTGACTTTGGGACAAGTTTTTTGCATCTGTGGACTTGAAATTCCTCATCTAAAACAATTGGAGGTTTTCATAGACACAGGAACATCAGACACTGGGGACTGTCGGGGGTAGGGGGCAAGGAAAGGGAGAGCATCAGGACAAATACTTAAGGCATACAGGGCTTAAAACCTAGGTGATGGGTTGATAGGTGCGGGAAACCACCATGGCACATGTATGTAACAAACCTGCATGTTCTGCACATGTATCCCAGAACTTAAAGTAAAATTTAAAAAATATTAGATTTTTTTCCTCTTTTTCCAGTTATTACCTATTACACTTTCAATGGGAAGTTTCACATATGATTTTCTTTAAAACTAAATGAAAATAAAAACACAGATTAGTTTTTCTTGATTCAACAAGACAGATACACTCAATGAACACACTTTCCAGAGATGGATAAGGGACTTCAAAAAGGGAGAACAAGATGTAATTGATTTTAGTTCATATCACAGCTAGGGTCTAATTCAGAATTGTCTATTTAAAAGCACATTGTCTTTGAGACTCTGTGAGTGTTGAATATGACAAATGTTGTTTCCCACTCCCTACCCCCCCACACCAAGAAAATAGGTAGTATCTACCCCAACTAGTCAAAAAACATTTGCATCCCTTGCTGCTTAGTTTTGAGCTAGAGCCAATGATTCTTAAAGTTTCTTTCTCAAGGCATCTAGCTGCTTTTGGTGAAATACTCCAGTGATCAGGCTCTGGCTCAAACCTAATCTATGAACAGATTCTTGTCCCTCTGCTATGCCTCCAATATTTTCATCCTGGTGTCAGGAAAAGCTCCACAGGCATCCAATATGTCAACACATCAACACAACTTGGTATTGAGGCCCCAACAGACAGTAAACAATGGCTAAGCTTGCTGGGGCAGAACGAGGACAGAATCCCTTCCTCAGTTCCCACCCTAATCCCACACAGCTCATCCAGTACAGACTTGTACAGTATTCATTTCAGACAGAAAAGGGAATCTGAAGGCAGCCCATTTTCCTAGCTCCATTAACTTCCTGTTTTATGTATAGGGGACTAGAAATAGAGGAGAATGTGACAAGATGATCTCTGTAATCTATTTTAGTAAAGATTTTCTATTATCTATGATGGATAATACCTCTCTGGATTCAGTGTGAGTGCTTGGATTTTTGTTATAGATCTTTTGTACTCTGTGATTTTCACTCATATGTGTCACATAGTTTCTACTCAATGAGGAAAGATTGCTTGGGGCATGTAATCCTTGTGAGTCTGTGGAAGAAAATTAGGGACAAATTTATACTAAGTTGCTGTTCAAATTTTGGTCTTATCGCTTATCCTCCACCTGGCTGCTATTGTAGAAATAGCTGAACATATTTGAAAGCCATTGAAAGTAAAATCAGAAGGCTTAGGCTCTTGTCCTGGCTCCATCTGTATGTGACTTTGGCAAGTCGGTTGCCTACCCTGAATCTGGGGATGCTCATCGGAAAATGGCAAACTGTGGTGAGTTTTGAATGGGATGATAAAAATGTTCTGCAGATTTCAAAAATGTAGTAGGCATGTGAAATGGAGTCAGGATTTCTCAATTTTACATTAGACTGTTCTGACCAGAACTTCCGAGCCTTGGACCTCCATCAATAGGTGTCTCTCCAAAACTGAAATACACAGAGGAAAAACTGAAACTCATCATTTCATTACTCATTGACTGTTCTCCTTTATATGGCTTCCAGGACATATAAATGGTTTATCTGGTGAGGTAGTTGTATCTTTTGTCAATGGCTAGAGCCCAAAACAAATTATCTTTACGGCCTTTCTTAAATAAATTCTTGTAAGAAACAAGAGTTGATGCCATGACGGATGCTTTTCTATTCAGAAAGTAAAAGAAGAAACTTCCACTTGACCCCTGAGTCCCACTCTCTTCCAGATACCACATAGAGGATCGCTTACCTCTTTAGTGGAGCGAATGTTACCTAGCTTTAGGATATCAGCCTGTTCTCAGGGGAGGGAAGCAGGGGAGATGTACACAGCTCTCTAATTTATCTATCTTCCTACCATTTAACTTTGTGTCTTTGGAACGAGTTTTGTAGCTTGACTTCTTTATTATTCTTAGATCATCACTGGAAGAGAAGAAAAGAACTATAGGAGTAGAAAAGCTGAAGAGCACTATGAATATAAATATACTGACTTTAATTTCCAGCATGTCATCTTCCTTCTGGATCTATTACTGCTTTGTAGGTCCTGGTTTTCTTCCACAAGGCAGAAGCTAGGTCCCTAGGACAGGGAACACAACATTTAAACATCTAAATGTTGTCCTGTTTTCCTGCCTGTGGCTCATGAATAGTCAATACTTGTATGAGGACTCTGCCTCTATACAGAATTCTAATGGCACAAATGGCTTTCTCATTTGGGAGTGTGAGTCACCTGACTAGTCAAAGTGATGTGGTCACCATATGAGGGACATTTCTGAACATAAGCAATAACCTCACATTAGCCCCATTTAATCCAAGCAATGCCTCATAGAACAAGGGATGGATTGTTCTTAGACAAAGAGACAAAGATTTAGCTGGAGCCAGTGAGAGAAAATCTAGTAAGGGTGATTTAGTAACAAAGTTACAATCTGTTTTATGCCTAGCATGCTTTTAAACTTTCAAATACTTCTTCGGTGTTCAAATCATGTTCTGTGATCAATATGAACTCTAAAATGTGACCAATTATGTAATGTATCTCCATTTTGCTGATAAATAGTATGAGATTCATAGAGCTTCAGTGCCATCTCATAGCCTGAGTGTGTACATAACCTTCTGTGACCGGATTTTTCTCTGAAACCACAATGTCTCAATTTCTAGATCAACTTATTCTTACAGAATTAATTAATATATCTCACTCACCTTGAGAACTCACTAAAGTTTGTGGACAAAAACAAAATAACTCCATCCTAAGGACATGGAAAAATAACATCTTAAAGCACAGGAGAAACAAAATTTTATTCATTGTATTACATACTATCCTTCATAATCTCTGTCCAATGAGAGGTAAGTAGTCCAATAACATATATCCATGGTCAAATGATTTTTCAGTCTTATATTGGCCCACTATATAGACAACATCATGCTAATTGAATCCAATGAAGTCCCTAGATGACCTAGTAAGACACGCATTCTACACTGATTAAAATTTTAAGGGTCCATTGGTTTGAGGCATGTCAGCAATTTCCTCTGAAGAATGAATTTCTGTACCTTGTACTTCTTATGAAATTCGATTATCCTTTTCAGATTTCAGAATTGACAGATACTGCACTTGGGAAGACTATTACATATGTTATTGGGTAACATGGGAAGCTGCTAGTTGGAAGGTTACTCTCCCTTTTGAGCAATATGAACTAGCATATCTGATAGTTTAAAATATATCTGCTGGATAAGGATGCTATAAAAATTCTCTAAAAAGACCCAACAAGAAAGTCACAATGCAGACCTGTAGTTTCAGAGCAAAGCCATGCTTTCTATAGTAGAAAACAAGTGTTCTTTTGCAATATGTCTCCTGATGTGCTAGCAGAGATTGAAGCACCTGGACATGGAATATCAAATGACTATGTAACACTCAGCTGCCCATCATGACACTGAGTTCTAACATTGAGTATGCATAGCAGCAAATCCATCACGCCATGGAAGTAATGCATTTGAGAGAAGACTCACATGGCTATGAAAGGCATTAATAAGTGCATAAACAGATGGCCCAGATTTCTATGGCACCTTACTACACCACTGTGGGAACCATAAAATGCCCACTTAGCCAGAAGCAGAGACTTAAACAGCATTCCTCAATGGGAGCAGCCCTTTAGAATGGGCAGCCATTTTTCTTTAGATCATTCAATCCATACTTTATATAGGTGTTCTTATTAAATGCCTTATTCATAAGTATTTTCTACCACATAACATTGCCTTGGGGCAAAATATACTTTTATTAACAAGATTCAACAATGGATCTAGACCACATACACAATCACACAGAAGCAGCTGGACTGATAGAATAATAGAGCAGTTTGTTGATGGTTCAGCTAACACACAGTTGAAGGACAACCAGCTGCCTTCAGGATGTGCTAAACACCAGAGCACTGCCTGAGAGGGAGCAGAATTTGAAACGGGTAGTGGAGGAGGGATCTAATGAATACCTACAGTCTTAGAACCAACTCAGGGGCAGATGCTGGAGCTTTTGGCAGTATTTTATCACCTTAGGCCTCCAGGAGATGACAACTAGGTGAGGTATTGAAGGTGGTCATGAATCTGATTGGACTTACAGTTTTCCTTTTTTGGAAGGAGTGAAGTTGTCTTTAGCTACCAGTTGTCTTTATTCTCTCTAAACAAAATCATAAATAAATTTTAAAAGGTGTCTTATAATATAGTATAGCAGCCAGACAAACTCTCTATTGGAGAGCTTGAGCTAGGGTTCAGCACGGAGTCTACTCTGTTAAACATAGCTATTTGTTCCGCCTTGGATGTCCTTGACCACCTCATTTTTTCCATAATCAGACACCACCTGCCTCCCATACTGGACCACTGCCATTCATTCAGCACTGTAATGTTAAGCCTTAGATTGAATTTTATTCATATATTCATGCCACGTGTCCTCCTTTGGACTTAGGTGAAATATCATACTAGGGACATGGGATCTACCCTACTGAGTGGCCACTAAAGAGATCAGAAGATATGACTAGGAAGTTTAAAAGAATGAGGCCTCCATCGGGCAAATCCTGACCAATGTGAAGCAGGAGATGAGAGGGATCCGGGCCTATAAATCTTTCTTCCTTTACTCTGAGATGCAGTTTTCTATGTAGCCTCTCCAGATAAAGTTATTTGTGCTAGAAAACATTCCTTGGAAACATTCAGTGGTTTTTCTTTGAGGCTTATAGTAAGGATGTGGCCAGCAGCATAACTCAGAGAATTTCATCTTTACTTGCTTCACTTTTTTATTCTTTTGCACATCCATGTAGCCGACTTCTAAATGTAGTGTCAGTGGTTTTATCCTTTCTCTGAGCTTTGCTTTTAGAGACTCTAGATTAAGAGCAAGTTTCAGTTACTCCTAGGCTGTGATACCTCTCACAGTAACAGGCACATTGTACTCCTCTATCAATTTGGATATACTAAGTTAAATCAAATACTGAAGCAAAATAAGACAGATATTATCAGAGGTGCTGGCATTTGCAATTTGTGTCTTAATGTGAGATGAAAGGCTAGCATTCATAATAGGAGAGGAAGTATTATTTGGAAGCAAATTCCCTTTCCTGTAGTTGGAAATAATAGTCCTAGGACCAGATCCATTTCAAGTAGCCAAAGCTGAGGATTGTTCTGGATAGACCTGGGTAGCTTACAGTTTATTTCCCCAGTCCCTTTCTGGGAAAAGCATGCACTCAACCAAATGACTGAATCTCCTGTAAAACTTGCTGAAAAAATTCCTTTTCCTTAAGCCAGTCATGAAAAGTCTCCCAGTCACCCCTTCAAGATCTTGATTTATTGTGATTGACTTCATATTCCAATCTTTATAAAAAAAAAGATTTTATAAACACGTACACACATACACAAGCACACACACACCCATTATAAACCCTTTAGTGTAAAATTCTGTACTCTTTCTTCTGTGCAAGTCTATTTTCCCATCTAATTAAGGGGCAGAGTGATAGCTAGCTAGAGGCTATGTTATGCTTAACCTACCACAAAGGGTGTGTATGAGAAAGAATCTAACAGCTATGCATGGATAGGTGGAGACTTGTTATCTCATGCTCAATTTCCTTCTCTAATAGAGAGCTCTGTGAGTGGTTTGCCAAAACAAGAAAGTTGGTACGTGATATCTATTTTTTGAGGTGATATATATTTTTTGAGGTGAGATCTTTATCATAAAAATGACACAAAAGAGCTCTTTATAATCAGGGTAAAATATGTCATAATGTTCTAAACATATCCTCATAATGATTCTATATTTTTGTTACTACCTTTATGATCAGCTCTATGGAAAACTGTCATGGGTATCATCAGTCTTTTAGTGCCATCTCATACAATGTGATAGTTTCTTCTCAAGGTACCTAGCCATTTTAGACCATACTGGAGATAGTTTAGAAAACAAATGCATGACACTTCCATGATTTGTGTTAAAGTGAACTAAATATGGCCTGAGAAGAATTCCTCACTTTTATATTTGAGTTCTTGTGAACCAAACATACCCTAACTTAATAGGTAAACATGATTGAAAACCTAACTTACGAGTGTATGTCTGTAACAATAGCTCAATCTTGGCCAATCCAAGCAGCCATACTTCAACCACTCATATACTTCTCAGTGTTCAAACTGTGTTCAAATAAGGCAAACATCAACTGGTAACCAATCCAGCTGTTTTTGTACTTCACTTCTAATTTCTGTACATCACGTTCCATTGTCTATAAATTTGTTCTGACCATGAGGCATCCCTGGAGTCCCTCTGAATCTGCTGTGATTCTGGGGGCTGCCTGATTCGTAAATCATTTTTTTTTTCTTGATCAATTAAACTCCATTAAATTTGTCTGAAGTTTTTTTTTAACAAGTGTATAAAAGTTTGCCCTTCTCCATCTTTATATTTTTTGTCTTTTTGATAGTAGCCAGTTTAACTGGAGTGAATGATATCTCATTGTGGTTTCAGTTTGCATTTTCCTGATGATTAGAGATGAACATTTTTTCCTATCTCTGTTGGCCATTTGTATGTCTGCTTGGTGAAATGTATATTCAGATCATTTGCCTATGTTTTAATCAATTTTTTTTT